>LQRL01174863.1:4477-19095 GCA_001703475.1 Hydroides elegans
TGTCGAAACGCTAAACGTCGAAAGATAGTGTTCTTTTTTTAAATGTAATTTTCTTACTGGTTCCCGATGTGTCTTTAATTGATGAAGAACTGTCTGAGTTGATGTCTGGACCATCACATGATCAAGAGTGAACATTTGATTATGATGCTTGACAAGCAAATGTATTTGGTGCTCTTTCTGTATGTTTATGTACGTTGTACATGTATGAATACATATATGTCTGTATAAATGTTGATTTTTAATATATCAAAGAATGCTTAGTATTTTTTTTTGTCTGATATGTACAAAATGAACAAGATTTACGGTCTGATGCCTCAAATTTTCGAAAAAGCGTATTCGAAACACCAATAAATTAGAGTAAAACTGTTTTAAGTAACGACGTCTGTTACTTGAATATGACGTCACTCCGATAACAAATCAGGATAACGAGTCATTGTCCTAAACTGACGGGAAAGGAATATGTCTCAAAGTCGTCATTATGACGTCGAAGTTTGACAAAGCCTTAGCGTCGCAACATGACGTATAATTGACGTCATTGATTGCGTGACATAAGTCGATGCATCAAGGACGGTGAATGAGATTTTAGCCTGGGGAGAGGGAGGGGGTCGGTTTCCGCCGGGGAAGGGGGCTTTTCGCGGTGGTGGAGGGGGGAGGGAGGAGCTTGTCACCGATTTCCAGTTGTTTCGTATGTCAAACTGTTCGTGATGCTGATTTAAATTGATCAGGAACAGGTTTCCATATTTGGAAATGTTAAGGTACTCACATTTATATTTAGAGTGTGCAATCTTGTTTTCGGACACGACGTCGAGATGTTGGTAATTTTTTCGACGTTCTTCCAGAATCCGTCGCGACGTTGTTGCGACGTTGTTTGTATACCTTTGACGAAATCTGACGCCAGGAAAACCCAAAATTGATCGTCATCGTCTCAAAAAGAAATGAGATTAAAACTATAGATAAATAATATATACACTGTATGGGGCTGTTTATGTATTGAGTTTCAATTGTTATCAAACGGGTATATATGAACCAGGAAGTGTTGCGTTTAGTATAAACGAACATTTGCATTTGGATATTAGATATGATCTGAATGAAATATAACTATCGCAATGTAAGATTGACATCGACTTATATGACTGGTCACAACATCATGTTTATTCTTAGAGCGCCTTGTCTTATCATAAAATATATTGCATTTCAATTCTATAAAAAATAATGATTTGATTATTTATCAATAACGCTTTCTAGAAATTTGTGGCAGTAAAACAACGTTGCCATAACGTAATTAACGTTGTCATTTGCAACGCATACATGTATGTTATGGTACGGGAAAAATGGGAGACGGGGCGGGGGCGGGGGATCGAGGTTGAGTGAATGGGCAGTAGTGCCTAAAAAGAGGGTTATTGTACCATTTTAACATATAAACAAGTATTGATTATATAGATATATGATTACACTAATGAGTAAATAAACTTCTATGCTATGCGTATCCTTTATGCGTAAAATATTCTGATGTGTCATTCATTGCCACTTTGATACAGTTACATGTATATTTTAGAATGTATATTATTTACAAACATAAACAATGTACGAAAGCATTCAAACCATCAATGTTATTATTACAACTTAAATATATCTGATATATCATTTGTTTCGGTAACATACATGTATAAAGGGGCCTGGTCATACTGTAAGCTTCTTTAAAATGCAACTGAACGATTCATATTTTTTAATTGCGTTTGAAACAGTTAATAATCGAGTTATTTGGGTTTTGAAAGATTAATAATCGATTTATTGTATTCAATCACATTAATAGTCACCGTTTAAAAATTTTAAGTATTTGGAAATTTATTTAAAGATCTGGATAAAGATTGAAAAATGGTTGAGCATACATGTAAATGAACTTAATATGCTGATATATAAGGCTCTTAATAACACAACACGCTAATTATGTATTCCAGTTTTTACAGTAGCAAACTTAAACAATAGACTCTGCATATCATTTTACAGGAAATATTGTTATGTGCGATATGGATAGAGTTCTAAAGTATAAATATGCAGATTTATAAGTTTCGTATAACATCGATGTCGACAAACACTTATCTAGAAATGCACTCATAAACATGTTGAATTTTATAAACACATGCGTGTGTCTCAGAAGCAACCAACTGTTTTAATATGTCAAATAGTATAATGAATAATATCTTGATGGAGCAGATTGTATAGGGAATTTATTTCCCAACGTGGCGGCATTATTATGTGGTCTTGAAATTTATTGACAAAATAACAACAACCAAGTTCTCATAATAACGCTATCAAGGTTAATAATTATGCTTTGCTGCATAAAAAGATAATACTTTTAAGGTCTGTTTAGTTTGAAAGTTTCGCAGCTAAAATTTGGATTTGTCGCGCCAGCCCAAAAATAAGATTTTCGCAGAAAGAGTCAAATTTCAAAATGGTCCTAAAGTGTTGGAAGATGACGCTCTATAATCTACTAGAAAAATGTGTGCCAGATATTCAATATAGCCTCGCTATTGCCAAAAATAACGTCAAAATAATAATTTTTGATATAATTTTAAGCTGAAACTTACTGGTTTTCTTGCTCATAATGAGAAGCGCGATCAAGGCAGTCCGAGTGTTTATGCGAGGTGCGAACGTTCTTAAAATCCAAACAATGGCCAACAAATCGTTCGCTTTATTTGTACTAAATACATAGTAAATAATTCGGCTTATTTTCGCAGTTTTAAGTGCGATTTTGTGTTCGCGCATTTGTGTTCGGTGACAAACATTTGCCAAAAGAATAAGGCACATTGCTTTACCACACCATATTGATCTTTTAAAACCACATATAATAAACCTAAATAATCTTAGAGCGACAGGTCATTCATCATAAACACTCGGCAGAAATGCATAAACACTTTTTTTTAGCCGTTCGCATGTTTTTGTGTGCGAAAATTTCATACTAAACAGACCTTTATACAACGCCTAAAATTTACATCTGGTTCTCTCATTTTTCCGTTCTACATATAAACTACTGACTAAAATTAGCAAGGATCGACTTCAATTTGATGATTTTATGGATATAAATAAAATAATTTCATATGTTAATGCTGATGTTCAACAAAATTGCTAAGTAGAATAGCTTTCCTTTATCTAATGAACAATGCATTCATGTATTGTGAATGTAAGTGTTCCCATTATCCAATCACCAATATGAAAGGTTCCGTGCTTCACGGTATATGCGAAATTATTTTCGTATTTTGAAAAAAAAAAGACGAGACATTGAATACAGTGGTGTGCCTTTGTAACTCTTTATTTTAATGGTTGGGTGTTTACCGATTAGCGTTATGGGCTACATGTTAAGCGTTTATCGTTAAACATTTAGTGTTTATTGCTAATGATGTAAAGTTGGTATAAACGCTAATCGCAAAATGTTAAACGCTAAGCATTAAAGGCTAACGTAGAACGATAAGGAACAAAAATAGAAATGCTCTCCATTGTTTATCGTTCATCATATTACAATATAAAACTTTATGACAAATTGTTGTTTATGATTCACATAACTGTTTATGTCATACAGCATTCATAAGGGTTCACGTGACAAAATTAACCTCTTAATGAGGCACGAAAATACGTTGTTAAGTTAGCGCTTTTATTCACGGAACCCTTTAAATCTCAACATCACTTAATAGGTACAGATGCGTGGGTTTTAATATGACTAGGGGTTTTCCCCTTTATCAATTGAATCTCAATTCAACCAATTCATTGGCAGCCTTCCTTATTGTTATCACGAGTTAATGTTTCTGCAACATATAGAGCTACATGTACATGTATATTTCGGGCTGCATAGATCTTAATAACTTTTAACTTCCTTTTTTCCTAAAAAATATGAGTATGAATTTCTTAATTTAAATTCATCGTTGTATGTTTATAAAATAATTGCGGAAAATCGTTTTTGTTAGGACAACTGCATTAGCCAAGTATTAAATATAAATGGTATTTTATCTATGTAGCCCCTTTTAACCATTTGAAAAATGTGAAATCATACGTGAACACATTAGTTTTTATTTTTGCCTGTAAAAACGTATGTTAATTTGTTTGTGCATTAAATCAGGAACTGTTTATATACTATTTCCACTGATTGAATATTTGGTTAACACACGAAATCAGCCACTTTTTTGTATAGCTCTTTATTAACAGATAACAGCCTTATACAAAACACATTGCATGCTATATAGTGCAATAACCTTTAGATAAGAATTCGTGCGCAAATGCGTAAAAGGAAATCCAAACAAGACTAGGTTCGCTATATTAATCTTTCCATGATAGTCCCTCTCAAAGTTTGATTATTTGTGTGCATTTTAATTTTCTTATACATGTATATGTAATTTTGATCACAAAAGCGTATGGTGTACGTATGTGTATGCAGTTATTTTGTATTTTGAATTGTGTCATACTACTATTTTTTTGAGAAAATCTTACTTTATCGTTACAATTAAACTTACTGTGATAAAATGATTAGGTCAAGCGATTATACGGATCTTCTGATAATCCATCGAAGGATCCAACATGTTATAAATTTCAATTCACTATTATGGATAGCTAGTTCGGTAAAATATACCCAAGGAGATCACTTTCAAGGTAAGATATCCGTTATATGATAGTGTTGAATAATGCGTTAAATGTAAATTTTATTAGATATAACCATTTTAATACATATAGCATATACGTCGAATATACGAGGACACTGAACGATTAATGAGGGTAATTTTTTATTCTTGCAGCAGCTCTTCCTTTCTAGCATTTTTCTTTCAGAATGACACAAACATTTTGTCTTAAAATACATTTTTTTCCTAGGATTATGTTGATAACTTTATAAAACACACGCGGAGTTATTTCATTTAAGTTTCTGGAAACGAATATGTGAGAAATATCCTAATGCATAGCTGTTGTCGGGGCATCTTTATTCTGGTAGCATTCGTGCTTGCAGCAGCTTTTTCCGAGCTTCTTGATCGCAATATTAGAATAAAAATTTCGATGCGAATCGACGCATTTTTCATATTTCAAAAGGATCTGATTATTTTCGATAAACTATTAATATAAAGTCATTTTTTTTTATTTAATCACTAAGTGTCCCTCAATGAACATGTACATTTTTTGTGGAAATTTAGTTAACATTTTCTGTGAGTTTAATTATGATGGCTTATAATAGTGGTGTACAAAATGTATTTTGAACACTTGTTTACAATAAAGCGATGACCCATCGACTCTTATAAACAGTCAAAACCACTCCCAAATGGACTATCGTAAGCAAAATCTTTCGTATCAAAATTTTCGTTTATGCGTATCGATTAATTGTCAATTTCTAGTGTCATTTCTAGCTAATTCATATTATTGAAATGAAGTAGAAATAAATACTTAACACGTAGTTCATTGATCTTATTTAACCCATATACTATATTAGTAGTTTAATATCGTATTACACGAGTGGTTTGGAAAATGCATCAATACAGCATATCAAAAGCAGGATTGAATACGAAATATTCGAATAACTTCAGCAGACCGTTCCTTATCTCTCATGTGAATCGTAGCTTTTTTCAGTTCCAATGACAGCTTTCCTTTTTATATCCCTCATATCATTTATTCGTTTTTTTTCGGTTATTCGTGTATTCGGTTATTCGTTTATGCGTATCGAATTTTTCGTTTTTTTTTATCAGAATTTTCGTTTATTCGTATCAGATGTTTCGTTTATTCGTGTTCCTCTATTGTTATCAGCTGTCCAATTAACGATGGTTTTGGCTGTATCATTCACTTGCACACACCTGGTACACACTTTGCTGGATTCACCCTTGGTCAGTGTATTTGTGTCATGATTATCCATAGTATATGTTTATTCAATCATGAATACGTTTTTCTACTTAGATGAACAGCCGTGTGCAGAGAGTCTACTTGTTTCAGCAAGGAATCTTCCTTCGTTTTTAAGGATTAACTCAGAGAACCATGCTAGTACATCATATAGCCCAAATATAGAACTATCTAATACGATAGCAATGGCTGTTGACCAACCAAGAGGACTTTTGTTCTTTATTGATGATGGACTTCGGCAGATATTTAAACAGGATTTTAAAAGGCAAAGCGAGGCTACAGTGATTAAGACTTTGGCAAATGGTACAATTACTTTATGTTTATTCGATTGTATTGAATGTTGATGCGTGACGGTTTTGAGAAGGTTGTTGTTTGTTTGATAGCAATTTCAAGAAATTTGGAATACGTCTTAAAACCATTAAGATGTGGATTACAACATGTATTTGCTTATAAGGCTACGTTTTTAAACTTTACCAATATTATAACGAACCTGATATGTTATATTATAACTATCTTTTTCTTACTAGTATTTTTTTTTAATCTGCAGATGCTACTCCAGAGAAAATAGCTATTGAGACACAAAAACAGAGGATATATTACACGGATAGTAGTAACAATAGCATCATAAGTTTGGATTATGATGGAAATGACGAACGACAGTTTTTATCGAACGATTTGTTATGGACGAATGTACACACTCTCAAAGCTCTTCTGCTAGATTCAGACGCTAGGTTAGATATTCATAAAACTTTAGATGCCATTGAGATTTCAGGTTATTTCTGAACCCGGGAAATCGCTAAAATTATAATTAATTATTTTACAAAGTCGATAAAGACATTAGCATTAATCTAATAATGATGTTCTATATATTTCAAATAAGCGTACCTTTATAACAGGTAGTTTTCATATCGAGCAATATTCATTAAATAAAAAAAAACACAATTTGTATCCACTGTTACAACAGATATATGTTGAAAATAAAACGGTTGTTAATGTTATGCTGCTGTCACATCTCTTCTAAAATTAATTTTTCTCATGTGTATTGTTTCAGAGCAATTTACTTCACTGATGTTGGTCCGTCACCTAAAATTGGTGTGATATCACATCCGGAAGGTAATATAGAACATCAAATACGAGTGCTTATGGATTCAGATATTGTTCATCCCAATGCCCTCACAGCTGATTTTTCAGGTGAGTTCATATTTTGTTGTTATATCTAAGTTTTGTTAATTTAAAACCAATTCTAACATAACAACTCAAGCGGCTAAACGATTCAAATCAAACGCGTGAATAAAACATTCCAAATGGCCAGGCTACTACAGTAAACGCGGTATATAAGTTGACATCGTGCGGGCGTGCGGACGTGCGCACGCTAGGATTTTAGCGTGGACAAATTTCGATTTAAGCGTGGAGTGTTTTGAGCGTGCGGGCATGCGGGCGTGCAAGCGTGCGGGCGTGGATTTTTCTTCTGGTGCTACTTATGTATACATGTATTTTATACACAGGGATGTACTATAAGGGTCCTTAATTTTCTTAATATCATTTTTCATTTTTTAAATAGGTTTGTTTCGTATCCATTAATGTTTCTAGCAATTTAACTTATTTAAATAGTATATATATCAAAACATCATTGTATGCATAATGTTAAAATGTTAACATAATTAAAATCATGTTATGTTATTTATTAAAATTCACGGTCTCATCTAATCAATAACATTCTTAATTTAGACATTTCTTGTAAACAGCATCGTCTTATTTCAAATCCAGTATTGTGGAATCATATGACCAGAAATTATAGTGAGGAAGCCTTAATTGATATTCGAAAATGTGTGTTTTGATTTTCAAATATGTAATGATTAATATTTTTTTAAATTTACATTTACATATTTCAACAAAACGATGGCAAAACCTTAGTTTCAAACAAATAATACGAAAAGCTTAAGCATTAAAAAAAAAGAATTAATGGTAGTGGCAAGCCAAAACAAAAGAATCATTCAATAAGAAACAATTTAAAATAATGTTTTAAAAAGCTGGCAACTTAAAAGGGAATCCTAGGTGATAAAAATTGTTTTCGGGATTATTTCATTTTTGCACAAATAAATGACATATTTATTTGACAAATAAAAGAATCATTCAATAAGAAACAATTTAAAAAAATGTTTTAAAAAGCTGGCAACTTAAAAGGGAATCCTAGGTGATAAAAAGTGTTTTCGGGATTATTTCATTTTTGCACAAATAAATGACATATAATAAATGACACGTTTATTTGACAAATAAATAATTGCTGTAATGAAAAAAAAACATGATCATTGCTTATAGACATGATATTACAAGGTGATTCAATCGGCTTAGTAAACATTATATATCCCCACTAAGCGTGCGGGCGTGCGAGCGTGCGGGCGTGCGAGCGTGCGGGCGTGCGCACAATTGTATTTAAGCGTGGAGTATTAAGCGTGCGGGCGTGGAGTCGTCAACTTATAAACCGCGTTTACTGTATTAACACATGAAAGCCTGAACGGCCAAATGAATTTAAGGTAAAACACCTAAACGGCTTAACGATGTATATGGCGGTAGCTCTAAATAATAAAATATTTAAACGCCTGTACGACTAAAAGACTAAACAGCTAAACGCCTTAACGGCAGAACAACTATACACCCCAACGATAAATACATGAACAATAAAACGTATTGCGCAATCAACACTCTTTACTGATCATAATTCAGACTTTAAAATCAATTAAGTAGTGTATAAACATCGGTTATGGACCACTTTCGGTTCTGGATCATAACTGGCATTATCGCTCACTAAACCAACATATATCATGTTTGGGACAAACGAGAAAATAACCTTTCCCGTAAAGGTGATTCTGGGACAAATTTTGTATTATCGCTCACTCAATTAAAAAAAAATACCATTTTCGGGATAAACATATAACCCCACCAGAGAGGCTGTTTTTGGATAAATCAGGATATATCTGTCACTAAAAGAATATTATCTTTTTAGTAAAAACAAAAAGATAACTCATCCCCGTATTTTTCAACCCCTCCCTACTTTATGAACAACTCGCAATTGCCGGCTCTTATGCATTCATTTAGTGAGGTATAATACCGGATTTGTCCCAGATTTACCATTGTGGGAGTTATATTTTTCGTTTATCCAAAAGTATGGTTAGTTTTTCTCATTACTTTGATAAGTTTTCATAGTAAAGTCTATATGTTTAGTAATAAAGTTATCGTACTTAAAGATATACAAAGGCTGAAAATGTAAACATGCAAGTGCTAAGAACCTGATATTTTATTTAAAAGCAATATCTATATTGGGAATTCCAATTGTTGGACCTCTTTCTAATATAGCTGGGCGGATATACTGGTGTGATGGTGGTCTCGGAACCATTAGCAGCATGAACCGTGATGGAACATACCGTCGTTTGGTAGCGTCACAAAGTGGGAGTCGATTTTATGACATCATTCTAGTCCATGAGACGTTATATGTGGTCATATCAGATCCCAATAGAAGGTAAGTAAATGTATCAGGATAGAGGTTTATAGCTCAATTCATCATTCACTTAATTAGCAATTATGTTGAGAGTTTAGTAAACATTTAAGATAAAACACTTATATTTTCCTAAGTATCATAATACAATAATTATAATAGAAATGGCTTGATTCATATGTGTTGCAAAGTTATATATATCTTGTATTGTAGTGAGGTGTTACAAACACAAACAACAGTAGGGAGCAATCTTTCAAGCATAATAAATGGCGCAACCGAAATTCATGCGCTGGCAAGCGTTTGTTTCCCGGATCCCACAATGACATCACCAATTACTTCATCAACAATCATTACGTCATCAACAACAATTACGGCATCAACAACAGTGATGTCATCAACATCCATTTCGTCAACAACCGTGACGTCATCATCAGAAACGTCACAATTACAGATGTGGTCAATAACAACAACATCAACCAACCTAAATGCTGCAGATTCTTCTACAGTATTAACATCGTCCACACTATCGACATTGATGGGAGACCAGCCAGGTGATGAAGGGTCTTCAGACTCTACGGTTGCAGTCACTCCAGCGTTACGTACCGAGGGTGAATCAAGTGTAAACGGTTAGATAAATTTTGAATAAACTAATATATATCGCATATAAAACATATATTAAGTAGTTTTTCTGTTGTCCAGGTTTCTGTGTTATAATAAAAATTGTTTTATCAAAATAATTATCCATATCTTTACGACTCCTAAAATACATCTCAAACCAGACCACATGACCTATTATGTAAATATTTCTTAGTTAAACCTTTTACAATAAATTGATCATATGTAACTAACTTATGCTTGAGATATTGTCAGTGTGTTTGTATGATGCAAATGATAAAATTGAGACAAAAATACTTTAAAAAGTCCCTTCCTTGTTTAAACAGGAAATGATTCTCTCATCATTATAATCGGAATAGTAGCAGGTTCACTGGTTGCTATGGTTTTTATTGCTAGTGTCACGTGTTTTATGTGCCGACGAGGAAAACGGTAATAAAATAGCTTATTTGCGAAGTCTTGGCATTTCATCATATTAAGATAATGTATAGCTTAAGTCATAGACACTGATCCATGTTTGAATTTAATTACACTGAAGAATTTAAAGATCATATATAACAATATTTATTACCAGTGAGACTATTGACACTATCACGGGTATCTTATATTATCTTAATCATATTTGACATACATTTTTCTAAAGCCACTTATTTGATATTCAAAATATCTAGTAAAGTTTTTGCTTATTTTTGGTCTTTTCAGCAAAAGTTCCAAACAAAATCTACCTAGAAATGGAAATGAATTTACCCTTAATGAGCAAACTAGCACATCACAGAATGAACAAAATACACAGTACGAATCTACACAGAATCGGTTTGAAACTGACCTGTATAATGAAAACGCATATACAGACCTCACAAAGGAACCTCCCAAGACTGATGGAGAATACGATCAAGTGTATCAAGAAATAAATGAAAGGGATTTGCAAAGGAATGAATATGAGCGACATTTGCCTAATACAAAAGCAGTTGAAGATAGAAGAGACAACTCGTACATACGTGCCTTTCCTAATCAGGCAATAAACCATGTATTGTAGAATATATGAGTCGTCTCTCAATTTTAAACTGCATTTATTTCAAACAACTACAAAAACTTTTGTTCAAGTTAAATAAAAAATAATTGATACTAATGTACATGGCTAAAACCCACCTTTTTATTGTTTATATAACATTTGTAGAATATAATACAATGTTTTTTTTTACATTGAGATGTTAAGATATGAAATAAATTGAATATGATTACACTATGTTTTATTCTAAAATATACATAAATGAGGTGTCTACTTTATAAACTTGACCATGCTTATTACAAATATGAGCTTGGAAAAATAATCCATCTCGACCCGTTTTTCTATAAAATCTATAATTCGTATTTGATATTTTTGACAAATTAGTTTGGTTCTGTCATCATTTTTTTTCAGATAACTTTTGAAATCCAAACGAAATCGACTTAAATTTCAGTCTTTCTGTTTATAATGTTTAATCATGTATCAATGTATCATGTATCATGTATTTAGCACTGAATACCATCCTCAGCCAGGAAATATTTGATTGTGTCAATTTATATCTCAACAAAAACATATTGTTTTCCAAAATTACTCCTCATTCAAATTTAAATCAGTTTATGTGTGATTATCACACACAACGATTATAAAACTGTGGATGAAAAATTAATTTGGTCTATACTTTTACAATTGTCATATTTGTTTTCATATTTTTACGCGCAAAAATCGCCTGGAAGCTTAAGCTATCATAATACCAAGTTTAGGTCGTTCATGTTAAGAATTACGTGTGCAATTCGCAGCCATATGCGGTTATTGTTTTGCCGTGAAAAAGTAGTTGGATAAGTCACCGCTTATCAACATTCAAATAATATTCTAATATAGAGGCGTATACAAATTTAATAATTGGTGTAATTAGTATATACGGATATTAAGTATGAACTTTCAAAGGTGATAGCTATATTTGTTTGTGTTTTCTGGAACTCTAGTTCAAGGTAAGTGAGGCATTAATTAAAAAATATTTTGTTTTAAATGTCTATATGTTTACACACCTGACCAATAATTAACTGTTTGTAGGATAATGATGCAATAATATCTCAATGGATTGAAATTGCAAGAATCTCAATTTTATTTAACACTAGCAGCATAGTAAACTAAATATATGTAGTTTGTTTGGTTATTGAACTAGACCACGCACCAGTAAAAATATGTTATTTTATTGTTTTTATGTTTTATGTTCGGATATCCAACTTGTATCTCTTACATGTTCCTTATTGAGTGTTACTTGTGCTAGGCTTTTCCATGTTGGTATGTAATTGTTGGTATATAACATCAACCCCTTTCAATGCTCCCTCAAAATCCCTAGGTCTCGGCTGGGGATTAAATAATGCAAATATATGTAAGTTATACACCTTATAGCTTTTATGGAAATTAATTGAATAAAAAATAGTGATTGCGCCACAGCTTTTACCAATCAACTGCTCTGAAATTTGCTGGAAAACATATGTTATAAGTCTAGTCATCATGAAGTAAACTATCCTTTATGATGTTGCGTTTGAATTGTGCAGCTTTAAGAACTCGAATGACAAGAATTAATTAACACAAACTTTTATTCACAAACATTTTATTCACTGTCTAATATAGTTCGATTTCAGATATTGATTGCGTTTGTCCTAATATGTTTCTTTTTTTTTCTTGAAAAATAATTTGAAACTAATTCAAATCATCTTGTAAAAATAGTATGCATAATTCTTCAATATTATCAACAAGGCAGTTCATAAAGAGCCATTTGAGGCATTTTTCAAAAATGTAGAACCTTTTTATGTGTTGCATTTTGTAGGTATTATATAATTTATAAATATTATATATAATTAGAAAACTCCTCAATTCATATCAAATCGTTGCCGTCACGGTAGTTTCCCTTATTTGCACACATTATGGTTTTAAATTTAATATAGAATATAAATTCAAATATGTATATATAATACAAATACAACGCTCAAAACAAATATCAGAGAATGTAATTCTAGGATAATTACAAAACAGTTTATGTTGTAATTTAAAGAAGAAAGCGTCTTATCAAAAACTCTTTTAAAATAAGATAAAATTCAAACATAATAACTCATAAAACAAATTACATCATTTACTATAATAATTAATATTTTTCCAACTATATTCATAGATTGCGCTGGGTATTAAGCATGAACCAGCTTTTTCAATGAGTGTTATTAAATACCCATATGCATTAAACAATTTATATATATTTTTTTCTTCTAACAATTATAGCGGAGCTTTAAGGCCATTGGTTTATAATCATTTAACACATATAAGTATTGTTCATAGTATATACTTCTTATTATAATGATTAATGATGAACATACAAAACATAAACATAAATTAGATCACAAATCCTCCAATATGATGGACCTCCAAATATCTTTTGCTGGAAAACCAATGGAAATATTGTATAATGTTTCATCAAACAACCAACAAATATACAATATATAAGTAAGTATATGAAAATGTAAGAAAAGAGCCTATATCGACAACACATCTTTATTTTTAAACAACGTTTCTGCTTCGAACACAAAAAAGTAGCTAACATAAAAGATATTGTTTAATTAAAGCATTTATCTAATCTAATCTTATTTAGGTTGTCTCAAAGAAAGATAAACAGCGAATTTACTTATATTTTTTTTTACAAATTTGGCCATTACTCTTTCGAGATAACGTATGCATGAAAACTTAATTAGACTTTAATCACTTTTTATATAATACATAATCTGTTCAGTAACTCACATGCTAAATGACTTCGTTAAACCGATCTCACATCTTGACGTCTGCTACGTAAATATCATGCCATTGTCTCGCATAAACCATATAAAAAAAATACAAGATTAAGAATTACCAAGTTATATTTTCTCTTCTAGACAATGAGTTTATTTGAATATGAATAAAAATACATCAAAAACATCATAAATCAATAAATTCAAATTTAACTTCACATTCGATGGCCCGGACCCTGTATGAATTAGCTTAGATATTTTATTTTACAAGTTAAAAACAAAAACAACGCGTAAAGATTATATAACTAGTTCAGGCTTATGAAAGAGGCAACATTAAATAAACAGAGAAGACGTATTGTATAAACAAACAATGCAATAAAATAAGTAATATAAATATATTTGTTTTTATCTCTGCTTATTTTTTTTCTTCGATATTGCTTTGTCACGTTAAAAGAAAAAAAAAGATAAAAGTTTTACCATGGGTTATTTCTAATGCCTAATCAGAGGCAAATCGTATTAAAGTATTATTAAATGTGGGTGTTTTAGAAAGTGTTGTTCTGAATTATATCAGTAATGTATAGGTTCAAGTTCTATATCTCGCGCAAAATATACATATAAGCTATATGTTAAAAAAACTAGTTCATATACATAACATGTATATACCAAATGCATAAATATATATACCAACAAGTTAATTGAATCTTACTGATTTTTTCTTATTTTATTTAATATGTTTGTTAGGGTTCCAATTTAAATTAAGCTTCTTAGTTGCTGATTGTTTGTCAATTCACCATACTATTTACACTCATTTTCGGGTTTTTAACCAAAAACCATCCATTTCATTCTTTACACAAATCCCGTCTGC
>LQRL01174863.1:19245-40742 GCA_001703475.1 Hydroides elegans
AGTTGTCAGATATTAATAAATGGCGAACACGTCTGAATATCCATTTGAATAAGCCCGTTTTATCTTTTTTTCGTTTGCTAGGATTATGGTTAAATGATTAGATTTATCAGTATAGGGCTCCTCTAAGAATTTGAATAAAGTTTGTCTGACATCACCAATATATCTACTTTTGATATTAAACGCATTTGTTTCAGTGCAAAGTTGTTAGTGTGTCTGTTTTGTTTGTGTCAATTGATGTTATTTAACCAGACAGTTGTGAAAGAAACTATGAATTAGTTCAAAGGTCTGAATATATTAACAAATATAAAAGCTTAATCTACATGACCTATGTTTATCAGACACCATTTTAACTAGTTTCATTAAAAAACTAAAATCTTTGGAATTTCAATGAAAGTGCTACAATGTTTCTCAATCTAAATAATTTGCAATTACATCTTTTTGTGACATATGTTCTGACTTTGTTTTGTTATTTCAATAGACGCATACATTGACGAATTAATATATAAGTTTATATAATTTAAATATACTTTTGTAGCTTGTCATATTGCCGAGCTGTACATTTATCATTTAAAGCACACGTTGTCATTGTCTTTATTTTTTAGCAATTTACTACTATTTTAATTTTGATATTTGATAAAAGCTATATAATTTGGTTTTGCCACTTGTGTATATAAATATGTTGAGGGCAATTGATTATGATGTTTTTGTGTGTTAAACTTAAATATAAATGGGTCGTTCATATATTAATTATATAGCTTTACTCATCTTATTTACGGCAGACACCCACTTTCAAGAAACATATTCACTGTTATGTCAATCATTGTAGGTCCCTCATTTGGTCCATTATACGAAGAAGCGATCGTGCAAAATACCCCATCGTCCATTTTTGCTGCACCTATGGCCAGTGAAGATCTATACCCTAATGTAGTTGGTGATCCCATGTTTGACAACATTTCTTTTGCAGAATCATTGAGGTTATGAGTGTATTCATCGCCTGTAGTAAAATATTGATATTTAAGGATAAATAGCTAATACCAATTGGGTACGCACGTAAAATGATCAATAATTGATATCCTTATAAATAATAAATGTTTATATATATCACCAATAAGCTCTCATTATAAAAGTTATTGAGACTAATAAGCATAATCTTATTAATTATAGTAGTAGGCATATACCTGTATTGGTGATTTATTATCAAAACCCTTCTTAACCCATGATGTTACAGGGGCCGCTCATATGAATTCTTTATCTTTATTAATATCACACTGTGTCATCTTACGCGACCGTTGTTATCCTTGGGAGTAAGCTGAAAATATAATGATGTCTTACACGAGCCCAGTGTCACCAATTCAACATTACATCGGCTAGTAAGCCACTATAGTGTTTAGACTACCTGACCCATTTTTGTAGACATGTCGTTTGTCCATTATTTGTATATGTTAATACTATCCACAATAAAAAAGATAAATTAGAGTAACAAAAAAATATGTATTTTTAAAACTTAAGGGCTCCTTTTCTATTTTGAAAGGGTATGCATGTTGGAGTCAATCTGTGAAACCCGCGTATGTTGACATTTGTTTTTTTCTACAGTCAATGTCAACAAAGGCCTTGGGGTCGCAACACTTTCTATAGTGAATGTTGTGAAACATGTTGCTATCTTGACATTTTCTACCTGACATTTTCCACACATCTTAACACTCATCAATGACAAACTGATAAGCTAACCTGTCATAAGAAAAACTGTTGTTTCGGGTGGAATGTTTGTCATGTGATCAACAAACATATTGGTTTCTTCACTCTGTCTATTGTATGTGTCGAAAACGATCGCATTCTAAAATCAAATGAATACAATTGGCATCAAAGTGTATAATAAAGTGTGTATGAAATATATTTATGCAAGTTATGTTTTCTAATTAACTTAATTAAGTACCTTACTAGAAATGTACTAACGCAAAAAGGCCCGGGATTTATACAAACTAATCTAAATAGTTTATCCCACATCTTTACCATTTTTAAATGTCAGCATAATATGTACGTTTCAACAAAAAATTATAGACCTACATGTAGCTGAATCATGAAAATATATGTATATTTTTTATTGCAACCACAATTATATGTATTTCCTATTTCATACTCTTTAAATCTAAATAGTTTATCCCACATCTTTACCATTTTTTTAATGTCAGCAAAATATGTATGTTTCAACAAAAAATTATAGACCTACTTGTAGCTGAAATCATGAAAAAAATATGTATATTTTTTATTGCCACCACAATTTTATGTATTTCCGATTTCATACTCTTTTTTGTCATGTATCATTTATTCAATATATCTTAAGAAGCGTCTTTATTATTAGACATAGAAAAATGTATATGGTTGATATCTTATTGCAGCTGGTATTGTGTATTCAAAACCGAAAAATGATGAGCAATACATTTGCGATTCGCTGCTTAAAATATCAAATAAAATAAATTAATGAACTTAAAATCATGCTAGAACCTAATAGAAATAAAAAGTATTTTCGTTTATGTATAACAATGTTACCAAATTCGGTTAACACTATTACATATCGTTTATTTTAACATTTAATTCTTCATCTCTATTTGTATCTTTGATTTTACTGGATTGTCTAAGCACTTTGGTTTCCACCTGCTATTTAAGACGTTAATTGCCACTTGCTTCATGTATGACGTAACTATTTTTTTGCGCCATGCAAAATAACGTCGATTGTTGTTACCATGCACATTCTATTCGATTTCCTTAAAATACTATTTTATCACTTTAAATGTATTTTTTTTCTGTTTTAGTTTTGTTGTTGGTTGTTTGATTGCTATAACAAATGTTCTGAAATAGGTTAGTTACCCAAATGATAGCTATTTAGATTTCGAAGTGGAGCTTATCTTTTATCGCACATTTCATTTAATTAACAAGTGTATCAAAATTATATTAACGCACACTATTTTAAGATTATTTTATGTCTTTACAAATTAGCTAAAACAACGCAATTGTGTAAAAATAATAAAATGATGCTGTCTCCACATCTTGCATATATTTGATAGAAACATTTACGTGAAATTAAATGCGAAAAACTACATAATCACCATGTGGTAGTTGCCCACGCTCAACCGGAAGTAAATTTTAGCAGTAATAGGGTTGGTACCCGAAAACATGTGAATTTTATAATGGCACTGTGAACGCTGCGCGTTCAGCCGTGCCGATTAAATGATCACATATTTTCAAATGATGTCGGCAGTTTTCCTGAATTGTGCATATCAACTTGACAGTTGAGACAATCAAAATGCATTCAAGTAAAACTTTCAAACAGGTTGAACCATACTATGAAATATCAAGTACTCATATATATTCAGACTCATATATTCAAGCATCAAATTGTGTCCTTTTAATAACCTAATAACACTTATTTAAATTAACATATACATACTGAACATTTGGAACATAAAACGTTTCAAATGTTTTGTCTTTTTATAAACACAACACGATCAGTCTAATGCACGATATGTATCATTATCAAAACATGTTATGCAATACAGTTTATTTAAAGACGTTTTCCACATTTCTCAGCAGATAATAACATACCAAAACGGTGCATGCAAACAGGTCAAACTCAACGATAAAGATGCCTCGCACGTGACCGACATCTCTCATTTTAAGTCGCGATTGGTTGTATTCGATTCCAATTGCGGTGTTATCATAATCTGGATCGCCTCTGCCTGAGCTTAACAATGTTACATTACAGAAAACCGGCTCTGAAACATAGGTTTAAAGGTTACTAAATGAAGTCAATGTTCAAATCAATCAACATTTAATTTTTACTTTACAAACAGCTGATTTTTCATCATAGCAGTTGCATAGCATGACTATAATCATTACATGTGTAGTCACACTTTGATTCGAGTTATAATTTACCCGATTATTAAAGTAAATGATGATATCGAGACTTAAATATCATATGTGCTTGCTATATGGAATCTATGAAAGGCAACACCATAATGACAACATACATCCATAACGAATAAGATAAATAAATGCACTAATTTCATGCTAGTGGATTCATTAGCTAATTAAAAATATAACGTTGAATGCTAATGTCAAAAATATAATGCAATATATATGATATGAATTTTGGACACTTCGACCCCTATCACTTCGGCCCCTACCACTTCGGCCCCGATTGGACACTTCGGCCCTTTTTGGAAAAGACAATTCGGCCCCTGTCAAAACACGTTTCGGCCCCTCATATAAAGACACGTCGGCCCCTAGCAAAATACACTTCGGCCCCTATTTTTTCAGAAGGTACCACTTCGGCCCCTTGGTATAATGGTCTTTAAACTATCAACACTGTTAAGCTATATTTAGTTTGGGAATTCATAATAAAGCACCACTATATGTATCTGTCATAAAAAGAGGCGGTCCTCCGTAATCTTCGGTTAATATAATAAGTATAACATTATAATAGTGTGTATTGTAAAGCGGTCTGAGTAAGTACTAGACATGAAACCTCGCCATACAAAAAACAATTATTATAATTATTAATCAAGAGTCTGATCCACCTTCACAGTTGAGACCGTCATATCCCCGATAACAGTCGCATGTGTAACCATTTCTCCTATCAATGCAGTTTCCATTTATGCAGGGTAGCGACTCACATTCATTGAATTCACCTGGAAAGTAAAGTGAATAATATATAAATATTTGTTCGTAGACAAGAGTGATAACAGGGATGGCGTATTGCTAAAATGGTCGTCATTCAGGCATTTTGGAGCTGGCTTATAGGAAGTGTCGTTCCCATATTTCGAAGGGTTTGATTTTTATAGCGAATCAAATTTAATTTTAAATACAAAAACGGATCTAGTAAAAAACAATATTTAAGTATATTTCAGTTATTATTAGTATCGTTGTAGTAATGCTGATGGGTCTTAACCAATTTCCTGAATCAATTAGATTTGGTCCCATTCCGGGATGTTTTTATCATTTTTCATTGAAATTAATTTGAGATTCAGATGGAATTATCTAGGAACAAAAACAGTACTACCATTTGTGAAGAGTGAACTATGCCAATTCCCCTCGGAAATATATTCGTTGCCTTCCCGAGGGAAATTAAGAGTTAACTCATGATATATTGTTAGTATATAATCTGATAATGCATGACTTATACATCAAATTGTAAAGAACTTTTGATAGACACTGTCGATAAATTATGAGGATAAATTATTTTAAAGTTGAATTCTTGCATAGCCAATTTTTGCCGTTTGATATTTAGTGAGACTCTAGATTCAGATTGTATTTATGGTTGTGGTGCTTGATTGAAATAAATTTGACCACGTCATAGCCAATGGTACGATCTCATATTTTGATGCTTTTAAGCAATCACAATTTTGATCATTTGCCCTCCATGTCTAGATTGTTTAAGTAATTAATATGCTACTTGACAAATATAAATATATATTTTTAGTCAAGTAATATCTCTACATTTAAAAGCAAACTAAATTTATATCAGAGTGTATCTAAATTGTTTTCGAGTTACCTGAACATTTACATTGACATCTAAGGTACAACCGCTAAGGTGCAACCTTATGCTATGGACACAAAGACTACTTACTAGCTCATATTGTACTTCGAGGTTGACCAGGGTAATTTAAGAGCTAAACAAGCTTTTTGAGCATAACAAATAACACTGTTCTTGTTGATTCATACCTTAATATTGGATTGAATAGGAGATAGCGAATGAACAATTTCAAGCACAAGATTACATTAGGTGATACATGAGGTAAGTTTGGATTAAATAGGAGATTTTGGCGGGAGCACAAGTTTATATTTGGTGGTACATGAGGTAGTTGTTACCTAATATGTATGACATATATCTTAGCTTAAAATGGTTAAGTATATAGATATACATACTAATACACCTCCAGCCCTGTTCTTCAGCCATTAAGCCTTCATTGGCCGAGTCGTTATTCAAGATCTCACATTGTGGTCTTTTGAAATTGACGCGGGAGCATCCTATTCTTTTTCCACATTTCATGGCACATCTAATGGCAGTACTCGTAGTTAAATGCTCAGATACATTAAATTCGCATTTTGTGTTCTTGATCACGGTATAATTTAGGCCTAATACTTGCATAGCGTTCGCGGCAACGATGCCCAACAAGAAAAATACAATCCTGAGCATGAACGTCCTTTCCATTTTGTATTTTAAATTTAAATTCACGTTTTATCGTTTTAACAAGTTAATGGCATGTATTCGTTTCCTCAATTACCCAAATCATTTTAATGAGATGATTAAGCTAAGATTATCGAATGACCTAAACCCGATTAAAGCAATTAATTCATCTGGTAATTACTGACTGTTTATGCTGTTGAAATTACTCAAATCTATCACTTTGGATGAAATATATGCAATATCATTCTTTTATAACACACTTTATAAACATCAACCAACAAAAGCCAAGGAACCCATAGTAACATTAGTGTGTGAAACAATATGTTGCAATAACCAGTTACCGACAATTAAATGTGCAATTATTGGTAATTCTACACTTTTAGTACATTGTTATTTACCTTGGAATATGATATGATACATATCATACGCAGATTGGTATTTGTTCAGGAGTGGTGAGTAAATGCTGCGATATGCATTGATTCAGTTGGCTACTAGGCGATTAATCAATTAAGAAACGAAACTAATGTTTGAAATTTGGCGGTTACTTTTACAATGTCTAGGTCGAGAGAGACCTTTCTTAACACAGGTTTGGCGCGCTTAAGAAATGATGGAATATATGCGTTCTGTAAAGATAGATTGACTATATTGGTGAGGCCTTGTAGGAAAAAAGGAAGAACATTTTTGAGAAGCCATGTCGGCACCTCGTCCAATTCACAGCTGGAAGTAGGCGAAGCCATAATTAATGGTGTGATTACATCTTCGGTAGCAGGATAAAATTCATTGTCCCTGATCTCATCAAAACACTTTTGCTTATTTTTGTATTAAATCCCATTTAGTACTTCCTATAGTGATCAGTTCATGCATTAAAACCATTTAGTTGGCCTAATGCCAATTTATAATATTATATAAAATTATTTAAAAATTATTTAAAATTATATAAAATTATTTTATTAATTTCTAAATTGGCAATGACATTATATTTATGATGCTAATATATCGCCGATAACCAAGCCCTTTACTCTTTAATTTGGTAATTATGACAAACATAGAGATATGTTCTTTTTCGAAACCACACCCACGTGTAATGGCTTAACTGTTCAGTGGAGGTACGATTGATATTCATCGTTGTCTTTCCATAAAGGTAATTAAGACAAGTATTCTTGGTATTCAATATCATAAGTATACCATGCACACCAACTGTTGTGAACAATGATGTGATCACTCCGTCCCTTTGCTCTTGCCGTCACGAGAAAGCAATTAATAGATAACAGCTACATCGTTAGTTGTTGTGACATAATCATTCAGTGGCGTCAATATTGATTTTTGGTGTGGTATATTCTTACAAGTCATCAAGACAAGTCTGTGTGTAGTTTAATGGCATCAATATACAATGCACAACGACTGTACTCCCGGTTTACCCCACTCCGTAAATTTGCTCTTGCCAACACTTTGAAGCAAATTAAGGAAAACACTTACAAATTTAGTCACATTGACTCCGTATATATACTCTTGCCAACGCTAGAAAGCAAATTAAGGATAACACTTACATATTTAGTCACATCTATTAACTTGATTATGATGTTTTTAATATATTCTAAACATTTAAAATATATTGATAAAGGTCGGGTATTTGCTGTTTACTTATACGGCTTATCATTGAATTTCAAAGGGCTGCTTATGATAGCCACCAATATTTTCCAAATTTGTTGATGTTTCAGGCAAAGTTTTTTCGTCCGCCTTTGTTAATAAAAGCCTTTCGGAAAATCTTCTAATAATAAAATAAGCTACTCCTTTTCTATAATGAGTCGATTTGTCATCGGCGATTTCAAGATCTAGCATTAAACAACTAATTAAAAAATAGTGTATAAAATGTTTTAATGACTAACTTAGTGTTTTTTTTATCAAATAATCCAAGAAATGATGCAGTGCCTCACCAGCGAGGCGTGTCAGAACGGCAGCGAATACAGATGGTTCGTCCCCAGCGTCTGTCCGGGGTTGGATGTATATAAAACGAGACCAAAAATGCGATACCAATAAAGTTCAAAACAATAGCCTGTGATGCGTTTATGAACGACATCAACCGGTTGAGTCTTGGTTTAATTCGGTGAATATGTGTCCCAAATCTCAAAAGTAATGGCCAAGCCAAAAGGTACCGCAAAAAAAAAACGTAACAATTTATTAAAATGTATGGGTGTTACATACCATAATCTGATTGTTTTGGCACATACATGTTTTTACTAGTTTGAAGGTGCAAAAAAAGTCCAATTAGGATCAGACATCAGATTGTAAAGATATTGTAAAGTGGCTGAAAACAAAAAAAGTGAATTCGCATATTACATCCACGTATAATATGCACGATTTGTGCATAAAAAAGTCAGGTGCAATATCATTTAGAAATAAACATAAACGTGAAAAAGTGAAACATCATGGTGTATGTGTGATTAGTGTGATTGATGTGATTAGTATCATCGTTAAGTTCTTATATGTAAACTATATTTTATATTTATTTGATTATTTTGTAATATATTTAGCATTTTATGTTGGTATGTATGGTTATCATTGTCATGTCAATATTGGTTATGGTTATTATTGTTATGTTAATCTTTTCGAACATTTAAAGTAAGGCTTTTATTAATGAGCACCGATTCATGCTGATTCTCAATGTGTCCATCTGGCTTGGACATAATTTTCTTCTGAGCAATATTCATTCCGACTAGGACGATGATGATTTTATTATTTTTATTATATGCAAACATTATTAGGTACCCATTCTGTTTATATTTGAAGCGAAGTTAATTATATATTGCATGGTTTGAAACTGAAATACCTTACATGGCGGCTCCGTTGTTGAACGCCAACATAAATTGATGCGGATTGAATCTTAATATGATCACAGCACATTGAGTCATCTGTTGCGCCGGTACCCGTTCAATGAGTGTCCGACTAAAGCGTTTCCGGTCATTTAGTCTCCTAAAGTGGTATGCTGTGCCAACCATTTTCCCCGTCAAACGTGTTTCAGGTATTCTGTCCTAGATGACCAAACAGTTGGGATTAAGTCCGGAAGATATTTTTATTCAGGGGATTTGGTAACGCAAATAATGCAATTATTCTTTAAATCAGACGTGATGTCACTGTTCGATGATTTTGTTTGTAAATAATCGAAACCTCATTAACATGTATATGACAAGATCAATCACATATATAATTTTATGTGTTTCATAAAATTCATAATTGATATTGTTATAAACAATTACATGAACACTTGTTATATATGCTATAATGGGTTTTGGAGTTTTATATAGCAAATCGCACGGGTCTGCATAGCTATACAACTGGAACGTTATACAACTGGAACTATTTAACATGACTACAATTGTGAATAATAGTAAGGCAGGTTTATTTGAGATGACGATGATCCATACGAAGTTCGTTTGTAAATACATATAAAAATAATCTTAAAAATATCGTATCTATAATGGATAACTATAAATATTGAATACCTGCTTTAAATATTTATAATTGAAAGCTTAGTAGGTGTGTTTTCGAGTTTTATAAAGGGGTGTCTAGTAATGATTTCATCAATGCATACATATTGGGGTTAACTCGGTTTGATCAGTTTATTTGATTATCTGAGGTTCTTAGGTAGCCTTGAAACATTACGAACAAATATACCATTCCTATCTACAATGCAAACATCGACTCTAATGCTATTTACATAGAGGAAATTACGGGGATTATGGAACCACATTTCGCCTATTTCACAATATTTAAGTATTTCTATCGTTCCATAATTGTATAATGCTCGTAAAACTATTAATGTGAACAAACTTTGATATCAGAGAAACCGTTACAATGAAAACATTTTCCTTGTTTTTAATTATAAGTTATTGATACAAATATCATTTAAGACAATTTTATTCTACTTTAGAAATCTTAATCTATGAATAATAAGTACACAAACACAGAATACCAGGGAATATCGTTCCATATTTCCCTAATTTACTCTCTATGTTCTTAAAAGCCAATATACACACAAAAGGCACCCGTCAATCCACTTATACTCTGGGACGCTTATTTCACCATTACGTTTTAGAATCAATATTATACTAGTATATCTGCAAGTAATATGTCTTTATTCGTTATGTCTTATACCAAGTATATCTACTTCAAATAACATTTCCTTGTTTGCCGAGCACACAATAGGGGACACATACTATGCATACACGTTTCTATATTGTGTAGTATACAAAGAAGAAAGAATTAATAATTCAATAATCACCGCTCAACAAACATTCAACTATATGTAAGGAATGAAAACGCAATTTTATTTTCATGTTAGGAGCTAAGTGTGGATGTTGTTTTGTGTAGCCATAAAAAATAGTTCAATAATTCACCGCTTAACAACAAATATAAAAAAGGAATGTAAATTTTATTTTCACTGTTATCTAATAAATTCATGTTGGTATTAGTACACGGATATCAAGCATGCACGGTTTAAAAGTGATAGCTATAATTATGTTTGTTTGTGGAACTCAAGTTCAAGGTAAGTAAATAATTCAATTAAATATTGTTATAAATTGTCTTTTATTTCAAATTTGTCAAATAGATAACTTTGTGTTGGGTTATGAAATACTGGTATCTCCTATGGATGAAAAATGAAAACATAAACAATTTACGGACATTTTTAAAGCTACTTATTTTTTTACTCATGTTTATTCTCCCATATCTAAACTGAATTTAAAACGTTGTTTCGAATATATCTTGGGTTGCCTTTTGCGGTCTATCATTAACAAACAGTAAGTTTTGTATTTATATTTGAGTTCGATAATCTCTCACGAAATGTACGGTAATGTGCAAGGCACCGTGTTAAAATCCCTAAAGTAATGTGTAGTAATATCCGAAACCAATTCAATGGTTACAATTTATGAAAATGTAAGAACTTATGCGCTCATGATAAAGTTAATGCCTTTGAAATGATTAAGTTGTTTAATCAGGGATAAAAAATATGTTGAACCAAAACTGACTTTTTTAAACGGCTAATTTCAATACAATGATAGGCAAATGAATCAAAAGGCCCGCTTTCAAACCAAGCTCTGATTTGAGCTCTGAATCGAGATTGATACATAAGCCTATCAACACCAAATTTTGAAATCTCCTTTATTCTCTATTTAAAAAAAACGCCCTTATGAAATAATGGTTACAGCATAAAAAAATATTATATAATTATTTATATCATTTATATTATATTTATTTACATTATATTTTATCTGGATACAACCCAATCAACAAAATTATGTCGGACTTCTTGTTGACCATATACGTAGATGGTATATGGTTATAGTGCTAGTCCGGTGTTTGAGCTATTTAATGTTATGTAAACACTATACGATACTATCAGCATCTTGTTTTATTATCTTTTGATTGGTTTTAGCAAGCAACGAATGCCGACCTTCTCTTATTATTGGTGGGAAAAACAGCCCACTGATAAAACATGATCTAACAACAGGCCATCAAGATTATGAATTATTTTCATCACACATGACCTTCGGACAAGTTAATTCATTTGCCTTCGATAAATATGAAGGATTATTGTTTTTCGTTGATAGCGATGAGTATAAGATTTATAAAAAGAATATTGGAACTGACGAACAACCTGAAATCATTATTAATCTCGCCTCTGGTACGTATGTGTGTCTGTCACTTTACATTATCCTATATGAATTGTTCAAATTATTTTATTCAACACAGAACATACACCTTTAGAAATTGTGACATTGATCATTGCCTGAGATAATACGCCTGGTATTTTTAACATATTTTGTACCAAAATAGACAACTAGCTATATAACTATCTTAATGCATTTTCTCTTCTTAGATGCAACCCTCGAAAAGTTAGCAATAGACACAAACTTAAAAATCATATTTTACACGGATAGCGGCCAAGGTAAAATTGTAAGGATGGATTATTTAGGTAATAATATGACTACGATACTCGATCGCTCGAACGATTTACAACTTGCAGCTGGGATTACTTTAGATTCTGCGACAAGGTAATTTGGCGTGAAAATGGAAACCGACTCAAAATAATGTGTTTTAAATGGTTATTTCGATTTGCGTTTCTAAGATGAGTCGAATATAAACACCAATAAACATAAACTATGATGTGGCTTTTTTTTGTTTCGTTTGCTATAATTCTAGTTGATTTAAAACTATTTGTTATTGATTTGTTATAGTTTAAAATTTTGACATGTATAAGTATTTGGATATCTGTATTTACTTATTTCTCATCTAAAGGACATTGTTTTATTCCAATTGGAATTTATTGTTCCAAGCCGGGTACATTGCGAAAAATGATTATGATGGTGATATTATCCAAATTCTACAGAATAGCAACATCAATTCTCCATTGGGTTTGTCTATTTGGGGTATGTACTGTTTAATAGGTTAAATGTTATCTCTGACAAGAATGACCAAAATATATGAATGATACGCTTAGCAATATCAATAGGAACGCCGACTAAACTAGAATCATAAAGGTTGATAAAGTCAGAACGCAATATTTATTTCTTTAAAACACCTTCAATTCAATAGCAGCACCATATATACACTCACAACTTAATGCAAGTATGTAATTTTAGCCTTTTAGGCATCCTATGGAGCAAAGTAAAATAGATTATTTCCAATCAATTCCTATAATTTTAAACGTTATATATATATTTATATCCACGTTAGATAACCGACTTTATTGGTGTGATTCGCTTCAAGAAAGAGTAACTTCTATCAACTTTGATGGGAGTGAACGTAAAGAGGAAATCTATAGACCAGGATACTTAAGTTCTGATATTTCAGTACATGACGACCTTATGTATATAACTGAGACTGCTTTGTTTCAAGGGTAAAACTTAAAATACTTTTTTTTCTGATTTTTTTTTGTATTTTGCACTTTGATAAATTACCAAAGCATTAAGTGTATAATTTTAGAACTTCACAATTCGTTATAGATAAGTAAAATGTGTATGCTATAACAAATGGTTACTGATTCGTATGAAAATCTTATTAATTAATAGCGACTATTTATTTATGTATAACAATCAGACAATTAGTCAATTATACGTATAGAAAATGCATCATAAGAGTTATTATAAACTTTTTTCCGTGATATTCTAATTCGGAGATATTTTGACATGAAAATGTTCTAATATCTGGTATTGTTGTCTATTTTGTAGAAGCTCTGTTCAGAGATTTAACCTGAGCGATCCGAGCAATACTTTGATGGAGGTAGTGTCATCGACTAATGGATTTCGAATCAATTGTGCTATTTATATATGTTTGAATGACACATCCGTTATATCAGATTCGACGACCAATTCAAATCCAATCTCACTTACATCAAGATCGACACAGCCAACATCATCAACTCATGACAATATCCCGAACAGCCCTGCAGATTCAGTTGAAACTCAATCAACAACGCAAAGTTTAGGTGTTGATGTCACATTTGAGTCTACAGTTGTAGATGATCTTTCATCTACAGCTTTTACAACTACGCAAGACGATGAGGCGGATGGAAATAACGAAGGAAACCAGAATAATTCGGGTAAATACAGTCATAAATATTAAGTCATATAAAAGTCATTATTTTTTATGCAAGATACATTTCCCAAACGTGTTTATACTTTTACTACTTGATAATTTTCGCGTGAAACACAAAAAATAACATATTTTGAATAGTTACAGTTGTATAGTTATGGCCTAGCTTATGTCTTATTTATCTCCAGATAACACCCTTATAGTATCAATATCAATAGCAACTGCTGGTTTGGTCGCGGTAGCTCTGATTATAAGCATTTCTGCCTGCATCTTAAAGCGGTTAGTAATGCTCTTTTTACTTCATTTGGAACTGCACTTTAATGAGGTCGGTTAAGAAATAATATACTCATGTATATGATTAAAAGCACTCTTTTCTTGAAAATATTGATAGTTATGCAATAGTTAGGCCAGAATGTTTCATTATACAATTTCAATGAACTCCTTGCAGAAACAAATCAGACCAGAGACCAGATGTGAACGCAATTCCTTCTGATTATCTAACGGGACCGGGTGAGAGTAGACGAAATGTATATGAATCGATCTCAGATTCGAGTGAAAGAAATTCACAAGTCCCTAGTATAGTTGAACAACCGTTACAAAGTCGGTCAAACGATAACATAAGGGTAGGAATTAATGTATTAGATTCCGATACAATTCCATCGGTATATCTCACAGGGCGCAATTTGAATGAACTGAATCTATATGATTCGATCCCAGAGGGAATGGAAGGGGATTCAGTACCAAGGGAGCTACCAGTTCTTATCAATGATGGATTACCGAATGTAAATACGATCTCATCTGTTTATCTTACACAGCAAAATGAGAATGAATGTAATCCAAATGAAATAATCCCAGGTGAGAATGAGAGTCATTCTAACCGAGAGGAGTCGACACTTCCACACTACCAGAACATCGTTGCTCACAATCTTGAGTCGGGAGCGATGGCACGTGATATAGACGATATACAGTCAGTCTATCTTACAAAACCATGTGCTTCAAACAGTCAGGCCACATATTTAGTCCCTGTTGATAGCGCATTGTCTAAAACGCTGGATACAGATTTTGATGAAAATGATCCGCCAACGTCAAACAGTTTTCTTAACAGTGTAGATATGGTTATTCCAAACGATGTCAAATTTGAACACAGTTCAATTCCTTCTGTCTATTTGACACAGATGAGCGCCACGGTTAGTGACCCGATATATTATGGGTAGATATTTGTAACGACGTTTTAATGTAAGTAGATAAAACAATCAATGTGACGGCGGTGTGTGAGACGAGAAAAAAAAAACACGGGCAGATTGATGGTTCTCATTGTTTTTAAAGTCAGAGTTAATCTGATATCAACACTCAAAACACAAATATGGCATAGATTGGAAATAAACAATGATGCGGCAGAGATGGTTTGGACCATAGAGATTGCAATGAAATAGGTCTTATCTAATGGACTTGAAATTAACATCGATACGAAGCGGCTCAAAACGATGCACTCATATGATCAATGCAATTACATTCTGGCACCAGCATATAGTCAAATATGTGTTTTACCTCTTTTTCATCTATACTTGTTTCTAAATTTACGACTGTCTATTTCAACATGTTCTATAAAACGCACCTTTTCAACCAGGGACAAGAGGAAGCAATTATTATGGTTGTTCAATTATTGTTTTATTGGTGGCTAACAGTTTACGACAGACCGAAAAAATGCTTTGAGCCTTTACAATTAACTTGAATCTTGTAATGAGCTATTGAGCTTTTCATATTTGCTGCAATGCTTTTGTTTCTTTTGTAACTCGGTCTAAGTAGAATTAGATGTCATTTATTTTTAGGCAGTATTCGTCTATCTAATTTTTGGTGCTCTAGTTCATCCAATGGCTTGTCTCCTATTCTTATATTATCCTATATTTACATTAGTTATAACATAAAATTATGTGTCGAGCCTCATTCACTATCAGATGTTATTTTACCTGTCTATTTATGTGTAAATATAGTGATTTAATTTAACGTACGTTGGTTCAATGTTAAGTGTTGAATCCTACAAGTGTTGCGTGTTTTAAATAACACAATGAGAGTAAATATTTGTTCACTAGATTGGTTTACCAGATAAGCTTGTTTACTATGATATTCAAAGATAAATCTACTAGAAGAGATATCTAAGCTAAAAATGATACATAAAAAGGATTATTATACCCAGGTTAGCATGGCAAAGTTGTAACACAGTCATAAAGACTTACACATTATCAAACATATTTTCGATAAAATGCCTTAAACATGTTATTTGGTATGAAAGCGATTGTTAAAAAGCTGCCTATGCAATCAGTCAACTCAAGCAATCAAATATAAAGTGTATTAAAAATGACGAAATCAACCAGGTTAACTAAACATTGATATCCAATAGTTTGTATTAGTAGTACATGGTGGTAACAGCCAACCAGGTAAACTACATATTGCTATCCAATAGTTTGTGTTAGTAGTATATGGTGTATACAGCCAACCAGGTAAACTAAATATTGCTATCCAAAAGTTTGTATTGTAGTATATTGTGGTTACATTTTTTTGAAATTGTATTCATGCTAATGATTTCTGGTTTCATTGAGTTTGTATTTCTATTGTGCATATGTCTTTGCTTTTAATATAACATATCTCGTGCTGTTTTACGGTTCAATGTACGCACCTCCAGTATTTATTTTATTGGCCTATGTTTCCGATGATAAATAAACAGGACTCATATTAAAAAACGACAAAATTCGAAATTAATTTGGTTGTTTATAATTAATCAAAGATAAATTGCTTTTAACCGTGGCTGCTTTCAAAGGTTATTTATCTGAATTATCCAGAATTTTGTGCAAGCGTTAAAATCATTTGATACCAAAGAGTTGATCCTAAGAGTCTAACTTAGTGTGTGACATTGTGTCATCTGTTGTAGGTCGTACATATAAAACATTTTGTCATCAATTTTATGTTCGGATTTCGAATTAATATACAACATGAGGATGTTAGAAATGACATGGGGCCGTGACATGATTTCACCCCTTGAAGTACCAATGCACTTTAAACACGAATTAAAAAGGTAAATGAAAAGGCCCTTCCGAATTCAGAAAATGAAAAACATAGTAAAATAATTACCTTTTATATAACAAAAAAGAAGTAAAAATATGTTAATCACTCTTTATGATATGTATCTGATTAATTCTGAACCAAACCGTTTTTATCTCTCAACCTGCATCTGTATTCTTTCCTCGAAGTTGACAATAACAATTCAAATATACACTGAATGCATTTAAAACTTTCACAGTATTACAACATTTTAAATTGGATAGTTTTTGGATAATCAGAAGCAAAGTTCCATTACGCACTCTTATTTCATGAAATATTGGCTTAGAACAATACTCATTAATCTTAAGATGTCACCAGGTTCGGTAGCAACATGAAAATATCTATAACTCATCTCTCACAAGACACAGTTAAAACCAGTGAAATATGTTACTACCCGTCTACTCCCGGCTATACTGCAATTCTATCACAATTTCAAGTTTACAATAATAAGCTCTGACTTGCCTTTGAAAAACCTGATACGTCCATGGAAATAAAATACTAATATTCATGCAATAAAATCCATATAAAACACGGTTACATATCAACAACTGGGAGATTTTTTAACAAATCATGAATGAAATAATCAATAAAAGGCACAATAATCATAAAATTCAATTTAGCAACAAATCAGAGAGGGTATCTTGACAGTTTTACTACTTTAACTCAACTGGCTTGGCTTTAGTTCCATTCACACATCAAGGTGTTACAACAAATAGTACACAATATTAATTCTTTATCTGGTAAATGTTCAGAATTTTATGCTGAAATAAAACACACATGACAACATTTTTGTCTCCAAAACAGGCATATTGATATCAGCTAACTTTATTTCTATATATTCTCATTTTACAATTTCTAGAAATGTAGTGATCTAATCATATTAAGAAAGCATGTCTAAGCATGATATATTTATACCATGCATAAGCATTGAAACAATATTTGCACTGACCATTTAATAAATGATTATGCTACCTTTTTATGCAAAAATGTACATTTGTTATAGGTTATCTATTCGGTTAGGGCAAGTATACTTGCCCTAGGGTTAGTATACTTGCCCTGATTTTTTAGGGTAAGTATACTTACCCTGATTTTTTTCAGGGCAAGTATACTTGCCCTGGTTTTTGGCCTTCAAAAAATGAAAGATTCCCTAAATTGGAATGTCCATTATATGCCTGAGTTATTCATTGGGGTGAGTGAGTGAGACGTTTCGCTCGGATTTGTGAGTCGAACGTTTTGATCTGATTATTAACTTAACTCCGTGAGTGACATTAAATAGCGTTTTTTTTCAACAATTGTGTTTGACTTGAATAGTTTCGGAGTTGTTGATGGGTGAATAATTGCAATTTGAATGCAGTGTTTAGACATTAAACACGATTTTGGTTTGATCTGAAGGGAATTATTGTGAATACAAAAATATAACAAACATATTGCAATTATTGTTTATACAATTATTTCTATCCTTAAATGCTAACACATAGTTAAGAAACTCAAGTAAAACTTTTTTATATATTTTTGCATAAAACTCCCATAAAAACTATATATATTTATAGTTTCAAAAACTGTCAATATCTCCAATGCATTTATTCTTAATATCCTTTTACATTTGAATTATCGAATTAATTATTACTAAAATAAATTTAAACACAATTAAAAATCAGTACATAACAATTTTTAAACGAAAGTCACACCTTCACACTAGATAAACCACTTTCCTTAACCTTTACTCATTTCCACGATAACCTGTGTGGCTATAGTGACAATCAACGTGTGCTGTGGAACATTTGCAGATTTAAAAAGATAAGAAATACTTGCTTAAAAGTCATATTTTTGCTACACGCCCCACTACGTCTAACAGCATTAAAACGACACATTTATTATCAAAAGTAACATCTTCCCCTCAATAAATCCTGACCTTCAAATTTAACTCATTTTTATTTTTACATGAAAGGCACGAGCGAAATGTTTAATGCAGGTAGCTAGATCGAAATTATTTACTCATTGATCCGGAGCGAAACGCTCGACTCATCGAGGCGAAATGTTCGACTCACTAAGCCCCGAATAGTATTCCCCACTAAGATCGTTTTAGTAATGGAATGACTAAACCATCAATTTCAATTGCAATCAATTATCATTTACACAATTGCTATGAGGAGCGAAACGTTCAACTCACACTAATCCAAGCGAAACGCCTTACTCACCATGAATAGCTCATGCATATAATGGACATAGCAATTTAGGGTATCTTTCATTTTTTGGACGCCAAAAACCAGGATAAGTATACTTACCCTGAAAAATATTAGGGCAAGTATACTTACCCTAACACAGTCAGGGCAAGTATACTTACCCTAACACAGTCAGGGCAAGTATACTTACCCTAGGGCAAGTATACTTACCCTAGGGTAAGTATACTTACCCTAAAACGAATAGATACCCTGCAACATATATAAGGCAACCAAAAAATGTATCTCTGCTAATATGCAGTAACATTGCAATCACATGAATATAAGTTAATTCTATCTCTTAACATAACAGTTCCATGTTCATTGCTTCTAGAATACAATACAAATACTGATTTAGGTAATAGCTAATTACTGCGCTAGTGCATTTACACACTTGAAACACAGCTCAAACTCTTGATAATCTGCAAAATATTAACATTTATTTTTGAGAGCTAAACATTTTTACAGTGGACATTATTTGTTCATTAGGTGCTACTAGTTATTTATATAACATTATACGGCATTCATATCAGGGTTAGCGGCAGAGTGAAATTAAATAATCATGCCCAAAATGTTATTTAATCATTTCATAGTCAAACGGAACGGCACAGTGAATTATACGTTAATTGTATAATTTTGAACATACCCTACATTCGTCACTTTATATCATTTCGTACGATATTTATCATGTCATATTCCTAATGAAGTGATCCACCATTTCTTGCAAAAAAATCAAGTGTTGGTCTTGAACTTATGCATGGCCTTTGATGAATGAGTACTCAATTATCAGATTGACAAATTCTTAAAAATATATCAATTTAAGTAAGATAACACGTAATTGTCAATTAATATGGACCAATTGGTATTTTTTATATGTGATAAATTGTATCCATTGGCATGTTGCAAACATTTTTGCAAGGGATTGTAAAAGAAAAGTAAAATCATCTTGCAACGTAAATAGCATAAATACTTATATGGTCAAATATACGAATTGATAATGATTACTAAGGACCTATGAGCCGTCTGATTTCTTTTCTTGGGCCGGCTTGCCAAGCAAATCCTGCAGTTTAATCCCTTTAAATTGGTTTTGATGAGCAAACAAAGTGTCTATCGCCTGAAATTAATTTGATTCATTTTATAGCCAGTTTAATGAAAAATATATATCCATATTGGTGTATAGCAATAAACCATAAATATACAAGAATTCATTAGGCTTTGTGCCATAACATCCCGCGAAATAGATCGAAATGGTGATCAGAAGTAAAATAAATTCTATGGAAGCTATATATGTAATTTTAATGGATATTGTGCCATGTACAAGTTTGGTATGAAATATATATATAGCGATTGATTAAATTATCCATAAATATATTGTTTTCATGCAACGCTTTTAACGTTATAAAGAGTGTGACATTATCACAATTTTTAAAAATAGTTACCTCAAAATTTTCTTCTCTCCATCTTCTCATATACTCAGACTCTTTAGGTATTGTTATGTGTGGAGCTGCCTGGGTTATTTTATGTGAATCCATCAGTTTTTTGGTTTGTGAATCCGCGCTGTTTGTAGTCTGTAAACAATATTGGCGTAATATTTTTTTCAGTTGCAACTGCTTATAATATCCAAATAGTGTCGTCTGCATTATGCACAGTGTTTTAAATCCAATTTTTTATGGACTATGAAATGATGATTTGTGTCACTAAATCATAACAAACAAAATAATATATTTTGGCTTACCGATGGTTTTTCCGATAGTTTTTTGTCCTTTGTATGCACCTGTGACGTATTAATAGTCAACGGGGGGTGGGGACGGTGCGTACATATAACTATATCCAAAAGGTATACTTCCTCCAAACTTAAACAGATCCCTGTCAAATAAATAACAATATTATATTGTTTGGCTAGAGTAAACAAAAACAATAAATTTCAATTTTCGCTAGCCATTAATTTACTATCAATCAACATATATCGTGACGTAGCTGAAACATTAAAATGCACAATTGATGATGAGATTGTCACATGTGTGAGACCAAATCTTTCTTTAAGTATTGAAAAGGTAGAAATCTAAAATGGTGGACTTCTAGTACTTCTTATTGAATTGATATAATTAATGTCTTTACCTTTCTTGTGTTTGGGCTCTTCGAGAGGGCCTTTTGTTTTCAGAATTCTGAGAAGCAAGTCGTTGTTGTAGCAGTGGTTCGTGATTCTCGCGCTTTTTATCCGCTACGTGAGACTCCAAAGCTCTCTGCAACAACATACGTATTTGTGAGCGGATAGGCCGAGGATTTGTGCTATCTCCTCATCCTTTTCAGTCAAGCTATCTTTCATGATCTCAGTTTTAACCTGTTTCAAATAAATCATATATAGGGTCCTGAGGTTTATGTGCTAAAAACACACACAAGATTGATAT
>LQRL01174866.1:2028-13439 GCA_001703475.1 Hydroides elegans
ACTTTTTTCTCGCAATGTCTGTCATGCAACGTCATCTCGCAACGACTTTCTTACAACGTCTTTCTCAAAACGTCTATCTCACAACGCCGTTCTCATGACGTCTATCTCACAACGTATTTCTCACAACGTATTTCTCACTATGTCTTTCTTGCAACGTCTTTCTCACATAGACTTTCTCACAGCGTCTCTCCCACAACGTCTTTCATACAACGTCTTTCTCATAACGAATTTCTAACAATGTCTTTCCCGCAATGTCTTTCTCACAACGTCTTTCTCACAACGTCTTTCTCATAACGTCTATCCAACAACGTCTTTCTCAGAACGTCTTTCTTACAACGTCTTTCTTACAACGTCTTTCCCACAACGTCTTTCTCACGTCTTTCTTTATAACGACTTTCTCACAATGTCTCTTTCACAACGTCATTCTCACAACGTTTTCATCACACCTGTTCATTTTGAATTTTTGTGGTCGATCGACATGAAACCCTGACAAGCACAGCTTCAATATTTGGCTGTTATGTCAAGAAGAGCTCTAGCTTAAATCATCTAAAGCTGGTTCCATTATTAAAGGAAATCGGAGACGGATCGACATGAAACTATGATGAGATTGAATGTGTGCTTCGCAACTTGCTGAGTCAGGGCAAATAGTGACTGCCATACAAATACACACATATTTAAAGGATAATATCCTATATTATCACCAGCATTTCCTCGACTAAATATGAAATGTTTGCCATTTTTCAAAGGCTCCAGAATCGACAATTTTCAACAGATCAAAATGAAACCTTGACGAGGCACAACTTCAGATATTGGTTTATACGTGTATACAATTTGAAAGCTCTAGCTCAACTCCTTCATACCAAACTCGCGTGCACAAAGTGCCTGGCACCTGAAAAAAAGTAAAAATCGACAATTTTTAAAGTGCTCCAGAATCATCAATTTTCAACCGATCGGGATGAAACCTTGACGAGGCACAACTCCAGATATTGGTTTATAAGTGTATATAATTTGAAAGTTCGAGCTCAACTCCTACATACCAAACTCGCATGCACAAAGGGCTTGGCACCTGAAAAAAGTAAAAATCGACAATTTTCAAAGTGCTCCAAAATCGACAATTTTCACCCGATCGAGATGAAACCTTGACGAGGCACAACTTCAGATATTGGTTTATACGTGTATAAAATTTGAAGGCTCTAGCTCAACTCCTTCATACCAAACTCGCGTGCACAAACTACCCCATGTCGAGGGGGGACGGACGGACAGACGGACGGACAGACGGACGGACAGACGGACAGACGGACAGACAGACGGACACGCTCAACCCCATATCCCTCCGTTTCACGGGGGATAATAACGGGTTAATAGCGGATTTATATCGAAAAAGGGAAATTTCAAATCCTACCCATGACTCATCAATTCGAAACGTTCTTCCGCTGTTTCTTCTGGGCTGTTTTGAACAGGTTCTCCTATTTCCAGTTTCTGGACGCTAGCAACAATTGACTCGGTAACTACAATGTCTTGAGCAGCCTTTGGTTCAGAAATGTCAAATTTCTGAGGCTCCTGCTGATTGGAAGTATCCGTCTGATATGTGTCCAGAATATTGTTATTTTGTGGCGGAAGATTTCTGCAATTCTGAACGATCTGGTAAGTGTCGACACTGTGTGATGATGTTTTATTTATCGACAATCGCGTCACCGGTGGTCTGTCTGCAGTTTTTGACGATATTGGTTGTTTCCGCGTCATTACTTGTCTTTGGCCCGCAGAGGGTGGTTTCACTTCGCGCAAGCCCGTTCCTATTCGGTTATCAACACTCGTAGGCCGCCTAGACGTTGATGTCCTAGTTTGCGGTATGGACTGTCCAGCTTTCTGTTTGTTCATATTTTCGCGTAAACTCTGTGCTCTGGTTTGACCTGGTTTAATTTTTTTGGCGGCTGCAGTCGTTTGAAAAGGCGCTGTTTTATGAACGGGAACATATTTCGTGGAAGACTGTTTGGATGCGACACCTGCGTAATCCATAATAAAATAAGACTATATGGTTTCCTTAAATAATTTATAATATATGAAATATATATAATTTACTACAATTAACAAGGCAAAGGAAAAGACGCACATGGTTTTAAATAAAGAATTTGTAAATAGATTCATTTAAGCCTTAATTGCTATGACGTATATGCATTATTATCGCCTTTTAATTGCTTAAACCTACCGGAAATACATTTCTGAAGATTTTTGAATGAAGATATGTGATCCAATAGGCTAAACACCATTTTCATAACTTCAAAACATAATCGCATATACAATTAGACCAGCAGAAGTGCGGATACAAATTGTCGAACCCCCGCTCTTAAAACCCTTGGGGAAAAAAATGGGGACACTTCGGGCCCCCGACCATAAAAACAGGGGGCCATTAAAAAAAACGGGGCAAATGGTCCCCATGAGTTTCGAGCCCTGCGAACCCTTTGAATTAGTTTTTACATAACCGCCAGTCAGATATTATTCCTTTTTTCTGTAAAATACGAGCATCACAGGATCAATCAGCCACCAGAATCGTTTTTGTTTGTATCTTGTCCACATTGACTCTATTTCTACTATTCTATATAAAGAAACCCATCTAAAAAAAGCAAACCCTTTTTTAAAGGAAAGTCCGTGACCTAATTGCAATTAGCGAATTTAGATTTCCGAGATAGGAAGATAGCCCATTGCACTAACAGAGCACCCCAGCACCCTAGGACGGATTCGAAACTGGGACCTTGAGATTACGAAGTGAGATCTCTACCACTATGCTACGGCTTCCCCACCGACCTCTTGTTGCTTTTGCGTTGCCCGTTGAACTACTACGAGGTGCGCTCTGCCTTGTTTGTTGCGTCATGTGACGTTCGTACTCTGGATCACGTGATCCACCGGAAGCGTTGTTGTTGCAGTTGTGTTCGTCCTGATTGGGTGCCGATGCAATGTTTTGGGTCTGAAGAGGTATATTCGGCGACTGGTGTTGTGTCGAATGTGAAGCGGGGACATTCTGAAATAAATATGACTAAAGGTAAAGTTTATATGCTGAAGAATATTGAACATATACTGGCCTTTCCTTGACTCAGGCTCGATTTTCATGTCAAAATTAACAGCATTGACCAGTAAATTGCTATACAATTGGTGGTTATGTGTTAAGAGTCATACTGGGTGGGAGCTAAATAAGTCATGACATAGTCTTTACTATTGTATTTTACAAATGTCGTTTCAATTTATTTTTCTAGGATGTGGATAGAACATTATGGCCGCCCACATTCCCTCATAAGATTATCAAAGGCGGTGTGATATATACCTTCGTAGAATACACTTTTTGTAATTAAGTTCAAGAATTGTTTTTCAGTTTAATTCAAGGTAATCAAGGTAAAATGCATTTTTATGTCTTTGACTTTTTCAAACACGCTGTGACCTGGTGAATCATCGCTCGAGTGTACTGGTCACTGGAATTGACGTCAATTGACGGACACCTTTAATTAACGCTTCCTTTACTCAAAGAAATACTTAAACTATCACGGGAGGTGCAAATAACTGATTAAAATCATGTAAAAGGTCCTACTAGAGATTTTTTGCGTAATTTTAGAAGTGAGCGTGCACCAGCAAGTGTACAAAATATATTTGTTGTATAAGTTTTTATCTTTTATATATCATAAACGGAAAGTTTCATGATATTGTGAATTTCATACGAGCAGATACTACAAGTAAAATCGAATTGAAATAAGACATTTTAAACCTTGTGCGAAAATGGCTGTTACTTCAGACGATATCTTTGCTGAGAATGCAACAATACAAATAAACTCCAGTTTCGAAAGCGCGATGACATTCAAAGTTGAAGAAAACAAAGAATTGATTGATGACTTCAAGGCCCTGGATTGCTTAACCGAAGAAACTCAAAATATAAGCACTGCGGTTATGATGAAGATGTCATCACAAAACGCCAGTGACATCTCAGATATGTCAAATATCTGCGACAGCGGCTTCGAATTCTTTCGTTGGTTCGTCTACATATTCATTGTCGGTCCTCTCATTGTATTCGGCATTTTTGGAAACGGATGTACATTCTTGGTTCTACTGCGGAAGTACCGATATCTTGCCATTGGCGTTCTGCTGCTTACAATGACATTCATTGACACTGTTCTTCTGATCCTGATGGCTATCGTTCACTTATGGATGATAGGTCAGATGTGTCATGGTGTGCTTCTAAGTCACTATCACTACATGGCCATGTATCGGATCTGCTACCCATTGGTATACATAATGCGCATGTCTACGATGGGTATTACCGTTTGTCTCACGTGGAATCGCTGGTTGCTCGTGTGCCGCCCATTCGAAGCCAAGTTCCGACTGCGACCCGCGTTGTCAATAAAGCAGATTTTGGTTGTGGTTCTGACCGCTTGTTTGTTTGCTCTACCGCGCTTTTTCGAGCTCGAAATGGCTGGTTCCCGTTTGCAAACAACCTGGCTTCTCAAGAACAAACTCTACAACGTCGCCTACAGAATCATCGCTTTCAGCCTCTGCATGTACGTCATCCCGATCAGCTACATGCTGCGGAAATGCCTCGACATTTTCCGCGGATTCCGCACCAGCATCCGCAACCGGCGCTGTAGCCTTGCCAACGCCACTGACGGTTGCTCGGCAGAGGTTGCCTTGGGAACGCGCACAACACTGTACTTGATTGTCATGAACATTTGCTGCAATGCACCCGCTCTGATCACGCACATACTATGGAGCTTAAGCCATTTCGATGATGATCTGCGGTTTCTCCACCAACCCCACGTGACGGTCCTTAGCAACGCCGTTATCGCATTGGGGTCTGCAGCGAACATTGTGGTCTATTGCTGGTTCGGACCCGAGTTTCGGAGGCAATTGTGGAGGATGTTCGGATGTGGTGGATCTGAGACGGAAGGGAATATGGTTGGCTATGCTGGATACAAGGGTGATATGCCGCAGCCGCGATGTAGTGTTATGACGGAAAGAGATGATGCGGGCCCGGGGAACAATGAAGATGAAACGAACGTTTGATTAAGACGTCTCATATATTGAAGATGCGTTAAAACGAGATGTTAATGTGCATAATATTCATTGAGTAAATACATGTATATAAATTCATAGACTTTGATTTTGCGAATTTATTTATATATAAATCAAATATGTTTATATATAATTAATGTATAGAATCGGTTTTGTGAAATAATCTGTGCCTGTACGATCCTTATAAATGTTTACTTCGAGTCATATTGACACTTAATTTGTAAATTTGTAAATTAAATATTTAAATAAACTATTGAAATAAACAAACTAGTTATTTATTTTTCGACTCTTGAAAAATTAATATAGGAAGTGCAGTGGTGACAGAAAATGTCTATATGTCGCCATATATTTGAAAGTACTTCTATTCTAAACCCTAAAATACAGCCTCATACGATATACAGCAAAAATTTACCCAGGGGTACGAATAAATCAATATCGGTTTGCACAAAAATTGTAAAAATTATAGTGACCGATTTTTTACCCTACATGCGTAATTGCTTATTTGAAAAAAAACTTCGATTTACGCACTCACAAGCATATCTTACATTGCTGATAAATTAAAAGCTATGCCATTGTTACAAAGTTATAATTATTGTCACTCACGGCATTATGAGCGTATAACTTACAAATTGCACCATTTTAATTTTATCTAGGGTCGCGTGAGTGATTTATGGTACTAGGGTGGTCGAAATCGGTCACGAAATTTGAAAATTAATTTGCATATAGGGAAAAGATATGTACTGACTGTGCATAATTGTATATTTTTTTGTTCGCCGAAAAAAAAAATGCCTAGGGTATATTTGTCTCCGTCGAACGAGACCTTTATAAAAAGTTAAATAAAATCATAAAATCTGAAGATGACGGATCGCTTCATCAGGAAGATGGAATCAAATCAAGACAAATCAAACCAGCGACTGAGGCAACGAATGTAAACAAAAATAGGAGACGCAATGCAAAACGCTTCTTTTCTTATACCATTTGAAATATATAGCCCAATTGACGCAAGCTAAATTAATCAAATGAAAGGGAATGAATATCGCTATGTATAACTTATGTCATGTGACAATTGAGTAATGGCGCTAAAAAAATATATCTATGTGTCGGACGTACATCCAAATCAAAACACGAAATGGCACACTGATAGGTGAACTCTGGCATAAGAAATCCGCTTAATGATAATAATTGCTATTCCATAGTTGTAAAAACATGTTTTACAACTATTAAAGAAGATAATTAAGCGAAATGATTATATATCACAGAAAGGGTACCAGGTGCCATTACATAACCTAATTATATTTTTCCGAATATTTTCTTGAAGCATTTTTCGGGTAAATTATTTTGTATTTTTTAAATCATCAGTGTTGTGAATTATTGCTTCATAACTTAATGTTGTATAAAATGACTTTATTTTGAACCCCATCCCAGTCAAGTTCCAATTTAAAGCGATCCAACATATGCAAAGTATTAACACATAACTTTCGTAAAATAAACAAATCAAATTATAAATATTTGAATAATTATAATTAAAATACTTATGAATAAGATGCAAAAATGACAAAACTACTTAGCCGTGCTTTTGTTGCGTTTATTTTTCTTGACATTTATTCAGCGGGAGGCGAATCAAGTAAGTTACGTTGGTTATATACATGTATATATATGTTTTTAAGTATAAATCTTAAGAATGATATAGAAAAATATATTAATAATTGTATTCCCTTAATATCTTAAATGAGGAACCTAAATATTATGTGAATACACAATCACACCGCATTTTTATTTAGTTATCTCAATATCAAACTTCAAAGCTATCGTAATGCGAATTCAGTTATGATCCATTTTTAAAATTGGGAAAATACATATTTGTAAGAGCCTTATAGCTACAAGTATGTTTATCTTTTAACAGTTTGCCCGAACGGATATGAAGAAAGAAACCTGGATTATTCTACTCATGAATTTTGGAATTTATTGGTAATTATTATATAAGTCTTCAAAGTAAAGATTTTTGGCAAAAAAAAAGAAACAGAAATAATGGTTTATCTTCTTTTTTTCAGCTTGAAGGCTTAATTTATTATTTTTAGCATTTCGTTACACAAGATACATATGGGTCTTGCTCATTGTCTTAGTTTCCATATTTAAATAAATTAAGGTAGATCTAAATAATAGGTTTCTAGGAAAACACCTTAAATCTATTATAGGTACACATTTTCTAACAAAAAAACTGTTACATACGATTTCCTTGCACACAATGAATGAATAAGTACCGGAAAGTCTTTCGCCGAAGGAAGTTTTCTGAGTCAGAGCGCAAATAGAAAATTATGAGTTTTTATTGCAGCATCTTAAGCTTGTATTCTCCTAAAACATATTAAGTTGATACTTAAAACAGACCATTTCCAACATATACACCACTTTTCCTTTGTATAAATCAGTCAGTCTTCATAATAAATATATCTCATGTGAAACCCACTTTCAGCTAGCAAACAGCGATGATTACCCAGAGAATGCACTCGCTGGGTCGGGCACAGAGGTACAAGTGTCAGACCGCTATGTGGCTCTTAGGATACGCCGGGTCGACAACCCCTCGGGTGCCTTTTACGTGCATCGTATTTCGTTTCAAAGCGATTGCGAGCGGGTTACTGTTCGTTGTATGCCTTTGGAATCTGGCGGCTTAAGGGTAGGGGCAATTTTTTTAACGTTTACATTTTATTGAATTTCCTAAGTTATTAAATTGTATTGTATAACCGTAAATGCACCATATAACGCAGTGAATATATGACAACCGTTTACATCTTATAACCTACAAATGGAATTTCATGTAGTCTGCTCCTAGAACGAACATCAATTTTACGATAGTTTCAGATGATTCGGGGAATCAAAGAGTGCCTAGTTTAATCCATAGTAATGTGACAATTCGATTATGTTAACATTATTATCCTTACAGAAAAGAGTGGACCCGATCGCAACAGAGACCACTTCCATTCCTATCAACTCCCTCTGCCGCCGCGCTATCATTAGACCTTGGACTAGCGACGATACCACTTGTGTCCTTTCTAATGTCTTCGTACAAAGTTGTGTCTCACCAAACAGCGAAAGTGAATCTATTGAAAGTGGAACCGACGATGAGGAAAAGACCGTAGAAGCAAGCGAAAACGACGCAACCGTAGAAAGCAACGAAAACTATAATACCATAGAACCAGATGAAAATGATGTTTCTATTGGAACGAGCGACAACGAGGCAAGCATAGAAACGGGTGACAACAACAGTGAACCTGAAAACAGCGTAGAAGAAGGGGAAAGCGGAGTTGACGGATCTGTTTCTAGTGATGTTGGTGCTGAATCCAGTGGTAACAGTCTTAGCGGCGAGGGAAATAGTGAAACTAGTGAGATCAATAGTCAAGACCTTGACAGCGAGGTCGAAACGGATAGTAACAATGAGGAGGGTGAGATTGCTGACAGCGGTTCTGAAAACGTTAGCAATACCGAAAACGATAGCACTTCCGAAAATGACAGCAATGCCGAAAATGATAGCAATTCCGAAAATGACAGCAATGCCGAAAATGATAGCAATTCCGAAAATGACAGCAATGCCGAAAATGATAGCAATTCCGAAAATGATAGCAATTCCGAAAATGATAGCAATTCCGAAAATGACAGCAATGCCGAAAATGATAGCAATTCCGAAAATGATAGCAATGCCGAAATTGATAGCAATTCCGAAAATGACAGCAATGCCGAAAATGATAGCAATTCCGAAAATGACAGCAATTCCGAAAATGCTAGCAATACCGAAAACGATAGCAATACCGAAAACGATAGCAATTCCGAAAATGATAGCAATTCCGAAAATGATAGCAATTCCGAAAATGATAGCAATGCCGAAATTGATAGCAATTCCGAAACTGATAGCAATTCCGAAACTGATAGCAATTCCGAAAATGATAGCGATTCCGAAAATGATAGCGATTCCGAAAATGATAGCGATTCCGAAAATGATAGCGATTCCGAAAACGATAGCAATACCGAAAATGATAGCACTTCCGAAAACGATAGCAATACCGAAAATGATAGCGATTCCGAAAATGATAGCACTTCCGAAAATGACAGCAGCACGGACAACGATAGCGAAACAGATTATGATAGTGATTCTGAACAAGAAAGCCTTAACGAAAACGATAATTCTGAAGTATACAATGATATCGAAAACGACAGCGAAACAGAAAACGATAGCACCGCTGAAAACGATAGTGATATTGAACAAGAAAGCGTTTCAGATAACGATAGCTCGGTTGAGAGCGACAGCGAGGTTCAAGATAATGAAGTTGGTGATGATGGTGTGAACGAACCAGAAAGCAGCAGCGCAAGTGAAAACGGTATGGTGATTGAAATTGACAGTGAAACTGACTCTTCTGAATCAAGTGTTACTTTCAGCTAAAGCAAGTGATTGATTTTGATGGGTAATCATACTAATGTTTCATTAACGAACATCATATATAAAAAGCGATTCAACCATATTTTAGACATGTGTTTTCCAAATCAAAACACCAGATATTTATTGTTATGCATATTTTTTTTATAAATAAAACATGTAGCCTACACTATCCAGCGAACTTTCGGACAAAAATGTTAGCTTCTATCTTAATGGCTCAGGCTACTTTATTTAATCACCTATCCCATTATATCACCGATTTAGAAAAAAAAAATTATATACTGTCATAGATGCGAATAGTTAATGATTCTAGTGCAGCTATTTTAATCCTGATATTTTTACACCCTAAAATTAAACTAACCAGCATCATAGACACATACGGCACACAGCTAGTTCGTAACTATATATCTCTTGAATTTGGAAAACTATACCATGATTATATTCCATGATTAATGTGTGTTTCTTGAAATAAGATTGGAAGACAGAATGCAGAAAGACGATAAACCTTGCCAAATATTCAGTGCCCTGATTCTTTAGAAAAAAAATACATTTGATATGATGCAACTCAGATGTTTAATAACGTAACTACGTGTGTGTTTCCTGATAATTAGCGTCTTAACAGTAATGCAGTGAGGAATAAATCAGTGTCCAACCTGTTTAAAGCGCGACCTTGCTCGTTCTGCCTTCTTAAGAATCTTGTTCACGTCAACAAATTGTTGTGGAATCACAGCAGCGTCTTCAAAATTAAGTTTTAATGTTCGTAAAAGGGTAACAAATATAATTACATGTTTACATCATTATGACTACACGTAATTGTATGGTAAATTCTAGTTTTGATTCAATGAGACACATATTTATTGGTGACTATAAACAAAGATATGTTCAGATTAATTCATTAATAATATTCAGTCCAGTAAAATTCTTACAAAACGACGTACTCATATAGATTTAATAACAATACACATACTTGTCGCAGCAACGTGTTGCTGTGCAACTGATTCTTGACTTTCTTTCTTCTTTTTAGCGGGCCTATAAAAACATAATAGATTATCAATTATTAGGGCTGTGTCGGGTCGGGTATTTTGCTACCCGAAGTCAATACCCGACCCGACCCGATACCCGACCCGAAGTTTTCAAAACATGGTTTCTTTTAGGGTCCCACTTAAGTTAACTCTACAGGATATTTCATAATTTTGTAATCGGATAAAAAAATAACTAAAAAATCTTGTTTATTCTTATCTAACTGACAAAATCTCACAGATAACTTATTTTAAATGATTTTGATGACTGAAACATTAAAACCTACTTTATAAATAACATTTTATAAGTTAAATCATCTTTTATTTTTCCCATAATGCAACATTTCGGGTACCCGAACCCAAATTATCAGTTCGGGTACCCGATGCGATTGTCGGGTAGTCGGGTACCCGAGGTACCCGACACAGCCCTATCAATTATACATACCGTATTTACTTAAACTTTTAAATAAAGCCACCACTGAGTCCATGAAAAAATATACTGAATTGTCATTCAATTTTCAAGACCATGTAATGAATTTTAGGATACCATACTATCTAATATAACATTATAAATATTAATCAATTACTTTTTGATGGATATTTTTATGGCCCGCCTGACTATAGTCAGAGGGCCATATAGGTTTTGCCCTGTCCGTGCGTGCATTTTCTGTTTTCACCGGAAATGGTATCTATGGGTATCAAAACGACTTTTGGTATAATTGAAAGTTCTGAGTTCGAGGTGGTGTCCGTCCGTCCGTCCGTCCGGCGTCCGTCCGTCCGTCCGACGTACGCAAAATGTTGTGTAATGAACTTGTCCTAAGGTTTTCAACCGATCAACCCGAAACCTTTTGGAATCGATTATATATATCTTGAAGATGTGCACCTCCCCTTTTGACCGACCTTGCTCTTCCGGTTCGGCC
>LQRL01174872.1:16470-30747 GCA_001703475.1 Hydroides elegans
TTAGCTTAAGAAACTAAATGTTTTGTTCATTTCTGCATAAATAAATAGTTACTTTCGCCAAGTGTGCCAAAGGTATCTAATATGCACCCCTAATAATAATGCTTATACTACTACTAATAATAATACTAATAGTAATTATAATGATAATAATTATTATAATAGTTATAATAATACTGATAATGATAATAATAATGATAATGCCTTCGCTAAACTTGGCGGAAGTGACAACATTTTTTGTTTTGCAAAAATGTCTAATGGTTACAATTGATAACTACAATAATACTCATAACCTAATATTACCAATAATGCAAATTAGAAGAAGAATTATCAAAAAAGATTATGAAGTCCAAATTAAATCAATTATTATTGTTATGATAAATGATACATTTTTTGTTTTGCAAAAATGTCTAATGGTTACAATTGATAACTACAATAATACTCATAACCTAATATTACCAATAATGCAGATCAGAAGAAGAATTATCAAAGAAGATTATGAAGTCCAAATTAAATCAATTGTTATTGTTATAATAAATGATACATACTAAATGTCTTTGCGGAAATTGGCGAAGGTAGCCAAATGTTTTTGTTGATTATAAATATTCAAGTTACTTTTGCCAATTTTTACCAATAATTCTAAAATGCACCTGTTATATCAAAAATAGTAATAAAAGTAGTTATAATAATAGTAATAATGATATGACTAATTATTATTTCACCATAAGAAATGCAAATGAGAATAATTTACTATGTTTGATCAAAGTGACAAAACTATTCAAAATCGCTTAAATATTTGGTTACTTTTGCCAAGTTTAGCAAAAGTGTCAAATGTATACTATTGATTATTACAATGATACTAATAACATTATATTACCAATAATGCAAATAAGAAGAAGAATCGAATAAAGAGTTCTATGTCCAAAGAATATCACTTATTATTGTTATTTTAAATGTTACATATTAAAAACATTTGCGACTTGGCGGAAGTAGGCAAATGTTTTTGTTGATTACAAATAATTTAGTTACTTTCGCCAATTTCGGCTAAGGATTCTAATATGCACCTGTAATAATAATTATAATAGTTATTATTGTCATTATTCTATTCCTATTAGGTCGATGTTGCAAACATCGACCTGTCTGGATTTGCCACTGGTCCCTGCTCAACATCAAGGAAGCCATCTCGCGTTCTTGGAGGCCGGTGTCGTCTCGCAGCTGCTGCAAAAACTTCCGCGCCGGTCTTCCTGGCCCTCGCTTGCCGTGATTAGGGGTCAACAACACTAGATTGGATGCCGCTTCGTCTGGGTGTCTATAGCAATGACCAGTCAACTTGAGTATCTTTTGTTTGATTGTATCTGTGGCTTTGGGTACTTCAGCATATAGTTCTTTGTTGCTCACATAGTCTCTCCAAGTGAACAACAGTGCTGAATTTAGTAGTCTCGTGAAACAACCATCGATTTCTTTGCCACTGTGAGTGTCCATGTTGCACTTCCATATAGGAAAACTGACTCTACCGTTGAGCGAAACAGTTGCGATTTGGTCTTTCTAGACAGTGTTGATCTCCAAATTCTGCTCATCTTGTTATGTGCTGCCCATGCTAGGCCTATTCTCTTTGCTATATCGGCTCTTTAGCTGCTTACTAGGACCCCAAATAGGTGCAATCATCTACTTCGTTGAGTATGGAGCCATCACTGGTTTTTATATCTATTTTGCTAGGACTGTTAAAGGTCATTACTTTGGTTTTCTTTGGGTTTACCATTAGGCCTATTGTTTCAATTCTATCGAGCAATGTGTGTGCCTGTTTGATTTGTTCGCTTATCGACGCGATATCATCGGCGAAATCAAGGTCGGATATACATACAGGTCTTATTTTCCGGCTTTGACGACGTTGTATCAGGAACTCTAATTCTTCTTCACGTCCGTTTATTGCTTTTCCAAGTGCATAGTCCAGTGCTATGATAAAGAGGTATGGAGCGAGGGTGTCACATCTGTACTACTCCAGCAAGGATGTCGAACAATTCGGTTTCACCATCTTTTGCTTTAGTGTCCGTGTACATAACTTCCATTGCCCTCACTAGCTTTTCTGGTATACCGTATGCTCGAAGAATCTTGAATTTACCGCAATGTATGGTATCAAACGCCTTTTTGAAATCGTATTTAATGAATTCAGAGAGACTGACTAACGAAATCTAAGCAATTCTATAAGGTCCTGATAAATCACATAATGCTGGATTATATTAAGTAGTCTGAGTCTGAAATATCAATGAATAGTCTAGGATTTCTCAAATAATCTATGATTAATTATTATTTGTTTTTCTTTCAGACCTTTCAATCAACATTGGATAAATGAATCTAGGAACAATCTCAAATGAATTACTATAAATCACGACAATATGAAGATACTATTGCAATTAAGTCTAATGATATCTTTAGTGCATAGAAAAAATAAATACGATTAATTGTGTATTTTCCATTATTATTGAAGCAGTTAATTATTACTATGTTAATCTTTTGAAGTATGTATTAAGTAGTTGTAAATATCTAGTCTACATCAGTGATATGCTGCTTGTTATAGTTATTGTAATGACATTCTGTATTTTAGTGTCTGTATTGTGTAATGAGTATGTCGACTTGATCCGATAGGAATAGAGAATACGTATCTATTAATTGTCAATTACAAGCCAAGGATATACATCATGTTTCTTAACACAAGGTTTATATAGAGATTTTATTATAGTATGTACATTTCACTTCAATATACTCCAGATGCATAAAATATACACTTGAAACCCATGGTGTAAAACCAAGCAAATTAATGTATATATATTATCATTTTCTAATTTATTAACTCAATATAAAGTATCACGTGATAAATTGAGTCAATATTTTATTCAATATATGATGATAATTCGAATAATAACAAGATGGAAGAGGTGCTCCTAAAAAGCACAAGTATCTGCAATCTTTTTCTTTTCTAGTTTTGAATATTATATATGTTTCATAATTTTAATTAGTTTTTTCGATCGCTAAATATATGAAAATTTAATTTGATGTACAATATTTAATATGAACTAGAAAAGGTCAATATGAAGGCAGAATATACACCGCTACTTTGCTATCAGCTTTATAAGATAATTTAGTCACAAAATAAATGTCATATTTAATAAAACGTATAGTTTCAATAATTTACTTCAAGCAAATTGAGGTATTGGACACTATGAGCATTGATTATGTGTCACAGTGCCTTTATATAGTGAGCCTTGATTGATGACGTCAATGACGTGTTCATATCAATTGCACACCCCTTTAAATGAGAAAATGAGGGGCCAGGGATTCTGCACAGTGGTTTCAGCAAGCAGTAGAACAATGTTTTTTAGGGATGGGTGTCTTAAATAATGAATATCTTATCTTTCAAACCTTATAGCTAATCTTTATCTTAATATCATATGTTTCACGTTCGATAGCTATATTATTTTTATGTATATAGATAAGGATGTGTTATGATCTGTAGCATCGGTTGATGGCAATGCCAGCATATTTTCGTAAGCGAAACATATTGCAGAAGATGCTTACGTGTAAACTATTGATCAAACAAAGCATCTCAATGTGCATATAGTGGACTGTATTAATATATTCATAATATTTTAAAATATAGTTATGTGTAGTCTAAGGTGCGAATTATGTACTATATAGTTGGTAGTATGTATATCTTTCATTCATTTTATAGTTCTATATGGTATTTTAACGAAGGAATAGAACAAGAGGAATATTGAAAAATTGTATATTTGTTTTCGACAAGTAACCGTTCTATGTTAGAGGATTTAATAAGATATGTCATGCCATGTAACGTAATATTAATACAATATACATACAGTGATACAGGAATATATACAAAACTGCAAAGTAACACGCTTCCATAGCGTTATATTCTAATAGAAAGGGACACTACAAAGTATCACGCAAATATACCATAATGAGGTTACAAATCAAGCTTCAAAATCTAACGCTATTATATGGAATCGAAAGTACAATATGACATAACAGATGATTGACAATCAATATCAGAGCGACTTCACAGGGTGAGGGTTTCAAAGGTTTCAATTATCAACAACATTAAAATATCATCCGACAATTTCATCAGGCTTACTGTCAAATAATACTTACTATAAGTTGCGTCTTATCATTGTACTTGAATTTGTTGTTGTGCATCCGCTTCGAAATAATGCGTATGCTTCATTCCAAATAATGCAATGCGCTTTCTGGATCAGATGGCGATATAGGCGATACGCGAACAAGCTGCGCGTCGTCCGCATAGAAATTAAACAAAATATAGACCGGATGGATATGTGTAATCAGCTCAGAACCCTGAGGGTCAGAGCATTCGTGAGTGATGGATTCGGATGTCACACCGTCCACTAAAACCTGCATTATAGATCAGAGATATACAAACCAATCAAACACCGAATCCTGTATTCCTAATAGTTGCCGAAGAAGTATTGGATGATCCACTGTGTAAAATTCCACGGAGAGGTCCAGCATTGTCATGTTCATCAGCTTATCATTAATGCATAATTATCGCTTGGGGCAATCAAATCCATGCATTCTAAAACGCCAGTTGAATAAGCTATGATAACTCTTTAACCAGTGATAGCATACATTGTCACATAATTGGACATGACATATTCGACAAAATTCAAATTTCGAAAATGACAAAATTTATAAAAGAATATGTTCCAAACAGCAAAATAGAACTAATGAAAAGATAAGTATTTTGTGTAGAAAAAAAGGATAGTTTACAAATGATACCCGATATAATCCTGCAACCACCTTACCCCCCCCCCCTTTTCAACATTCGATCGTTTATAATCCACAGGTTAGAAACCCCATTGTTTTCAACATAAGACTAATCCCGCTATAATTTACTATCCAAGATTAATCCCGAGGTCTGAAAACGGCCAATATACTTTCGGCAATAATAGACACACACGTGCTACTGGCATGCTTTTCAATTTACTACTGTCAAATACCGTCTGATCATGTTTTGCATATATCAAACCATTGAAGAAATGAACCTTAAATCTCCAGCAAGCAAGAAAAAGCAGAATAGATAATTCACACATAAAATCGTCAGTACTACTGCTTTTGTATCCTCGTTTACACAGTCATGTTTGTTACACAATAAAATGGAATATGTGGAGTACAAAACTGTTTTGCTTAATGTTTGGCAAAATACAATAAATTGATCGATATGATATTTAATTGGTTTTGTCTTGATTACAACATTTCTTTTTAGTCAAAATTAAACGCAACGTAATCGAATTTCGAAACGTTTTTATAGAACATAGAAAAACGATTATGAAAATTACTAACAATATTCCCGCATATCCTCTGCAAGAACAGTCTAAATGCTTAAAAACAATATATGTCATCTATTTGGATGCATGTGAAGGTGTATTTTGGTCTATTTAGCCTAACTGGTTTAAAGAAATACTCTAAATTGAAGTGGCATTATAAAAGTTATATTGAACACCAGTCGGTTAAATGTTTGAAATCGGGATAAGGTATGTTGTGATCTACTTCCGGCTATGGTAAACACTGTTGAAAAAGTTTGAATAATCATCAATAACTGCCGTGTTGATTGGTATTGAACAGGCGACAAATGGGTATGGTATATATTTAACAATTATCGAAAATTTGAGTAAAATCCTTATAGATTAAATGTGTATTTTACATTAAGTAAGTATGAGGATGTCCTCATTGTGGTTCAATGTTTGGAAAATGCACCTATTATCATGACTTTTTAAGCCCCATCCTTCAAGATCGGGATCCTGTAAGTTTTGGTATACAGCCTGTCTATCTGTCGGGCCGTCTGACTTAGGGAAATACTCAAATTGGCGAAAAAAAAGAAAACAGCAAATAGTTGAATCGCCAGATTGAGAGTGCCCCCTGTGGCCCAGAGTAGCATAAAAACGGTTTTAAGGCCCCCGAAAAACCGCCTTATTGACACATGAAGAGATCTCTAAAGAGCCTTTAACCATATGTCTTCAACCCTCTAAGTTCATGTTAGAAGTTCATGGCAATTGTGGGCAAAGTCACAACTTGAAGTTGACCAAATTTGGTCAAAGCCTAGAACCACACATCTACAACCCACTAATCAAAACTTCTAGACCGTAAGAGCTGTCGCTTTGCATTCGCAATCCATTTTCAAATGCATGTTTATCAAATATTGGTGCACATAACGATTTTAGCTGCCTCCGCCAACGCTTAATTTAGCCTGGATAACGGTGTGCGCCATAGCACAAGCTCATCTCTCCTTTCACGGCCCTAACCGCTAAGCTGAGGGCCTTTAGAGTTGAGGTGTTCTTCCGTCTGTCATCACTTTCTTGGATGGAACTTTTGAACGGAAGGTCATAGATACTTGGTTATAGGCTCAAATGGGAGGTCTTGGACTGAAATATTCCTTTTAGCAGTTTTGGCCCCATTCGCCAAACTTGGTGGTAGTAATTACTTTTTTGTGTTAATTATTTATAATAGTTACTTTCGCCAAATTTGACAAAAGTGTGTAATATGTACAAAATTGCTGATTCTAAACCAGCACCAATGCCGGCGAACTAGTCTTGCTTTACATGAAATGGTAGATATGAATGTAAATGCCATTGATTGTTTTAAGGACAGTATTGAAATGTTCATTGACTTCAAAAAAAACATTCGATATTGTTTATCACTTAACTGCTAATAAAACACGAAAATATTATGGAATACGTGGTAATGAATCGCAGTTTATATGCAAAGTTATTTAAATAAAAGAAACAATATGTACAATATATGTATAATAAATTAAGTGAAAGTGGTTCCTCTAGGACCACTACTATTCAACGATAGCTTAGGTTATGTTAAAGCTAACAGAATATCAACGAAAAACAATCAAGTTCAAAAAGCCTCCAGTCAACCGATTTGGCTGAGGGCTATTGCTATCCCCCATTCCGTCCATTCCGTACGTCTAACAGTTGAGATACAATTATTTGTTATAACAAGGGATCCATATGTGATGCATTCGCCAAACCTGGCTGCAGAGCCAAGGATAACTTGTATGTTTTTTTGCAATACAGGTCCTGAGGCCATGAGACTATTAGGGGTCCGGACTCATCTGCACAGCCAGGGCCAAGTACTATTGTGTAATTATGTCAAACAACATTGTGTACATTTTTTTCAGAAGTAATAGAGGCCCCGGAGATCAAGCAACAAAGGCATGATACGATTGATGATTTTGAGGGTTTCACCGAGAGTCTTTCCAACGACCAGCAGTAAAAAGACTTGTTTGTGAGTATACCTATGTTAAGGTCTATCTTAAGCATGTAGCTTGGACGTATGCTAATTAAGAAAGCAATGTTTTTTGAATTCATTTAACTAAAATGTCTCAAATGTGAATCAAATATCTTATTAATTAGTTATCATTCAAGAAATAATGTTTTTCATAGGTTGTCATTATAGGCTAATAAACTAGAAATGTGCTACCGCAAAATGGCCCGGGATTTATATAAACTAATCTAAATAGTTTATTCCATAATTTTACGATTTTTTTAATGTCTGCAAAAGATGTACGTTCCAACAAAAAATTATAGACCTACATGTAGCTGAAATCATAAACAAATTATGTTTATTTTTTATTGCAACCACAATTATACATGTATGTATTTCCTATTTCATACTCTGTTTGTCATCTACATGTATCATACATTAGATCTATCTTAAGAAGTGTCTTTATTATGAGACATAGAAAAAATGTATATGGTTGATATCTTATTTAAGCTGTTATTGTGTATTCAAAATCGAAAAAAAAACGATGAGCAATATATTTGCGATTTGCTGCTTAACAATTCTAATAAAACAAATTAATAAACTTGAAATTATGGTAGAACCTAATAGAAAGAAAAATGTATTTTCGTTTATGTATAATAATTTTACCAATTCGGTTAACACTATTACATATCGTTTATTTTAACATTTAAGTCTTCATTTCTATTTGTATCTTTGAGTTTACTGGATTGTCTTAGCACTTTGGTTTCCACCTGCTATTTAAGACGTTAATTGCCACTTGCTTCATGTATGACGTAACAATTATTTTGCGCAATGTAAAATAACGTCGATTGTTGTTACCATGCAAATTCTATTCGATTTCTTTAAAATACGATTTTATCACTTTAAATGCATTTTTCTCTATTTTTGTTTCGTTGTTGGTTGTTTGATTGCTTTAACTAATGTTCTGAAATAGGCTAGATACCCAAATGACAGCTATTAAGATTTCGAAGTGGAGCTTATCCTTTATCGCCCATTTTATAGAATTAAAAAGTGTATCAAAATTATATTTACGCACACTACTTAAAGATTACTTTATGACTTGAAAATTGGCTAAAACAACGCATTTGTGTAAAAATAATAAAATGATACTGTTAACATATCCACGTCTTGAATATGTTTGATTAAAACATATACGTGAAATTAAATGCGAAAAACTACATAATCACCATGTGGTAATTGCCTACGCCTCACCGGAAGTAAATTTTAGCAGTAATAGGATTGGTACCCGAAAACATGTGAATTTTATAAAGGCACGGTGAACGCTGCGCGTTCACCCGTGCCGATTATGATTCTAAATCGTGTTTAGGCTTATGAATTTTGATTAGTATTATTTTAACCCTTTTAAACAGATCAGTTACTTGATAGCCACTCATGGCTCCATATCGAGGAAGTGGTATGCGCTTCAATGAGGACCATCGCAATTGATGAGGACCTCTCGGAATATAACCGGTCGGAAAGACACGGGAAGAAAGAGTTGCTACCGATGATCTTCAAATGTATTCTTCGTAAGTATTTGCCACATTCATAAAGCCTTTGATTGCAATAGTGTACATTTCTAAGGAAATCTATTACAAAATTAACGCTGTCTGATAGTAACATTTATTTCACAGTAAGATTGAAGCAATATATTGAAAGCCAGTAAGTGTTAAATGATGGGAAAGAAAACGACATAATAAAATGACCAAAAACAAATATATTCGCATTGCAAACTAATTGACTGGTATAAATTTTTGCAGGAAGCGTACGGAACTACCACAAGAAGAAAAAATGCCTATCGCATAGGAAATTACAATATTAAGTCGACAGTGGATATAAATGCAAAAACTCATATCAGGAAAAACAAAGACAGGACTCATGAAAATTCATTGCAACTGTCGGAGTCGGCCCTGGATAGCACTCGTGATAAACAAGACCTTGAAAATAACAATACTGTTGAGCTGATCCTTGATAGCAGTTAACTCAGCCCTGGACAACACTGGTGACAGACACTCAACAGACAGTTGCGTATCTAATTATTGACGAATCCTGTCTTCTAGACTCTGCTCAATCTATCCTTTCCAATGATGTATTCAGACTGGTTTCGTATTGACGAATCCTGTCTTTTAAACTCTGTTCACCTCTATCCCTTTCAATCTTGTATTCATACTGGCTTCGCATTGAATGCCTTCTAAACTCTGTGTTTTGATTGAAAATAAAATATGACAAGTGTGTATCAATCATTTCGATTAGTCGATAACTGTTCACAGATGTTGCAAAAGAGTTGACACCTAGAAAATGCGAACATCTTTCATGCGAAATGCCCAGAAATAGATTACTTTTAACAGACAGTTGCGTTTCTAATTATTTGAAACAGTCCATGGACAAACTATTACGCGAGAGTGAAAAATAACAATTACCTCAGATTTTATTACATAAATAACGATTAATAATGTGTTTAAATCACATTGTTTGCTTCATTGTAAGCTTGATTCGTTCAAAGAGTGCTAAGTCATGTTATTGATCTTTTTCTGTAACTAAAACAGTAAATTAAAACAGTAATTTCCAATTTGACTACATAAAAGAAAGTTTAACTACTTGCAAATTAAAAATAGGCCAAGCGTTTAAACGGCAAATGAAATAAGGTTGGTGTACTTTCTCATTATATATGTTAGCAAATGTGTTTCTGTGGAAGTATATAGACTGTATACGAGTTGTATGCAGTAGGAGTATTTCGGGTTGAAGAATACATATATTTAATATCGTTGCACAGACAAAGAATAACATCTCAAGCAGCGTTCTGCCATTGTGTTCCAAGGGAAGTGTCGATAAATATGTGTATTTCACAGTAAGTAAGGGGATTCAGCCCCCTCACTTTCGCGTCTCATATTTAAAGAGATTCCTGCATCAACTCTATTATTATGCAATTTGCACTCTATTATGCAATTTGCATTTTTTTCAGTCAATATAATAATAAAAACTCAAGTTAATGTCGAGGACCTAAGAGAATACTTGTGTCTAGTCGTTCCGTTCTCATGTGAAAAGTATTTAATATGACATATACGTAGTTTCTATTAACGCTTTGAAAAATTATAATTCCACTAAGGCCTCGATTGTATGCCCATATAGACTTATAATTATGACTTGGTCAACTCAAAGAGTGTTCACGCGCCATAATTGTGTTTTATTGATCAGTATAATTTAGGTACGTATTTTATGTATGTTATTTGAAGTTTTACAGCTTGTGTTTATAGTCATATATTTATTGTTACAACTGCATTTATACCAGACATTGCATTGACATTTAAAGTTATTTTGATCTCTGGTGTTGGTGGATTGTTTCCTTAGTTTTGTACATAAAGTTATTGCCAGTTTAGTAATAAAATTTTTCCGGCCAAGTAATAAATGGTGCTCATTTTGTATACGACCGTTCAATGAACCTGTATTAGCTGCTGGATTAATTCTTTGGAATTTGCACAAGATTAATTTGAGATTATTGCAGGTTACGTAATAGATATGTTTGTTTGTTATTGATGCAACAAGATTAAACACAAATAAAAGACAAGAATGTCAAAGTTTATTCACAGTATTTTATTGAGAATGTAAGTGCTTTAAAATTGTACAGCTACGTAGACAACTTACAGTAAATTAGATACAAGAAATACATACAAGACATAGGGGATTTTAATACAATTTATGCAAAGTAAAGTATATACATGTAGATTATTTTTGTTATTTTAAGGGATCAATATGAGATGCTTTCGCCGGTGGAAGTAGCCAAATGTTTTTGTAATTTATTAATAATAGTTACTTTCGCCAAATTTGGCAAAAGTGTCTGTACAAATATACCGAAGTATGGTAAAGTACTCCAAAATTTCGATTTTCTAGTCTCGAAATATTATGATAAAACAACTATAATTTATATATGGGTGAATTCTGAAATTCCTCTCAAAATATTTATTTTAAGCCATTGGTGACAATCAGTCATGAGTTTCCGTCAAAGCACATGGTTATAAATATATTAATGTGCTGTTCTTTCTTCGGAAAAATCATTTGCCTGCGCGATGTGTTTATGTTCACACCCAAGATCATGCGTATGCGTTTGATATTTAACTATTGACAATTATACACGTTTATCTTTTTAATCCGAAACGACAAGGTCATTCCCTTCGCTTTATTGAATCAACCGAACTCCTTTTTAGTTTCTAAAGCAGAATAATCTAAAACATCACATTTAACAATGAAATTATTCAAAATGTTTCAGCACATTTAAAAGGCTAACGAAATTTAAAGAAAAATATGGTACCACAACTTAAAATCTATGGATATGGTTAAATTTATTTTATAACACTTTCATGTAACACATTGATTATTATATTCAAAATCCACTGATAAAAATTTCAACGGCTCGACACATAAATTAATCTATCAGATCGCTTGCGTTTGACAAATAATTTGGATCCCATTCGATTCGGGCACCATACGGCAATTTTAGAAAAATTGACTTATACAATGTTTTTAACCCATACCACCATATAAATAAAATAATATATCTTACGTTATGTAAAATAAAATTACATTCGACACAAAATATCGATGTTGATCTCCAAATATTATGTGTATGTTAATAAATTACACATATGGTGCAAAATACATACAACATGAGTAAATAATGTTATTACATGCGTTTGAAGTGTGTATGCTGGTTAATAGAGAACTGTGAATTGAACCACGCTGAAACAAACTTATATATAGTGTTAATATGCAATATGTGATTCATAAACTATTAAGCGGAAGTATTGCACTTGAATGGTCTAACATTGCCTAATTAATTTAAAGCACGTCTATGGTACATGCTGTAGGGTGTTTTGATTTCAGGGCAACTAAGGTTACACCAAATATATTTACATCCATTTATGTACCAATGACACATTTCCCTAAAACAACAAACATACGTGTTGGAGACTTCATAATCAGTTGAAAGTTATAATGCTAGACAGAATATATGCCTTTACGAAAGCTGTGCCTCGCAAGTATTATTTTTGCGGTTCTTCTAAGGTTATGCATAGTAGGTTATGAAAGCCTTGCCAATGAACGTTATTTGACGATTGATAAGACTTTCCCTCAATGCAATAAAAGTTGAAATTGTTTAGGCAAGCCATCAATAGAAACAAATAAAATCACATGCTGACGTTTATATGTCTTATGAGATTTTGTTTTACGTTTGAAATTCTTGATGCCTTTTCCCTTTAGCAAAATGAATATTTTGCAAACCGTTTCTTTCGAAAAACGCATGGGGAATAGCCTCCCGTGTGACCATGTCCCAGGTCGAGGCGGGGGATAAGCAATCCACGATTGTCTTGTTTCTTTTTACTCAAACGTATTTTATCATGTTTAGCCTTTCTGTCTTCAATGCACTTAGTGTGTTTAGTGTTCCATTTGTAGATTGCATATTGGAGCAAAAAACTCTCCTTGCCTAGATGTGTACAAGTCCACTTGAATCGTTGCAAATAACTGTTGAACAGTTAACATATTGGCGTATATGCAGCGATGTTTGAAGTCCGCCGGTGTGGTTGAACGAGTGGAAAAGGTCATGCCAGAAACGAACGAGCTTGTATTATTCAAAGTCACGGTTAAGGGAACTAGAAGGTCAGTGACCTTGAATCCCCCGTGAACTTCAACAATGCATATATGCAGGATGGTCAGTTTTTACTAAAATTAACTTTGGAAATGACGAACTATTTTGCGAATAAACAAGATCATGCGATGAAAGAAAAACAGAGTAACATTCCGGATCATCACTCACTTCTTTTTGAAGACATCTCTTGAACTGACGAGACCAGTTGGCAAAAGTATCCTCAATTTATAAATTAAAGAAAATATGCCTTTTTAAGCACGAGCTCATATAGCACATCCAAAATGCTTTTGAGAGGCAACTGACATGGCCAGTGAAGTAAAAAGATAATTTTATGACATTAAATTTTGCTTATATAAGCACATCCCAGATCCCTTTGAGACGCAGCTGACAAGGCCAAAGAAACAAATATATCATTTGGCTTACATAGCAAATATGCTTATATAAGCACGATTACTTTTGTTAGCCAATTCCAAATGCACCAGGCACCCCAGATAGGTGTTAACACATCTCTATTAATTTGCTGATAAATATGCTGAAATAAGCATGATTGCTTATAAATATGGTTATATAATCATGATTGCTTATAAAATCACACGTAAAATGTTTTTGGAGGGTAGCTGATGAGACAAGTGAAGAAAGAATATCATTTCACTTATCTAAAAAAGTATATGCTTATATAAGCATGTTTGCTTATATAAGCACATACCACGTACTTAAATGATAATATATTTTATTATCACCCGCATTTACTCATCTGAATAGAAACTTTTCGCTACTTTTTTTGAAGTGCTCCAAAATCGACAATTTTCAACCGATCGAGATGACACCATGACGAGGCACGACTTCAGATCTTGGTTTATATGTGTATTAAATTAAAATTCTCTCGCTCAATTCCTTCATATCAAACTCGCATGCACAATTTATTTAACATCGGGTGAAAATGTCAAAACCGCCAATTTTCAAAGTGTTCCAGAATCAACAATTTTTAAATGATCCAGATAAAACCTTAACGAGGCACAACTTCAGACCTCGGTTTATACGAGAATAAAATTTGAAAGGTATAACTCAATTGCTTCATACCAAACTCGCCTGCGCAAAGAGCTTGACATCTGTAAAAATGAGTAAAATCGACAATTTTAAAAGTGCTCCAGAATCGACAATTTTCAATTGATCGAGATGAAACCTTAACGAGGCACGACTTCAGACGTTGGTTTATGCGTGTATAAAATTTGAAAGCTCTAGCTCAATTGCTTCAGACCAAACTCGCCTGCACAAAGTGCTTGGCATATGAAAAAAGTTTAAAATCG
>LQRL01174874.1:1346-17593 GCA_001703475.1 Hydroides elegans
CTCAATAAATATTATATATCAAACATTTTCCACAAGGTCCTCCTCAAGAACAAAGAAGATTTCTAACGCACTATTCACTTGAGCCTTTGGCCTTCCCACGAAGGATGAAACATGCAAAATTAAAGTGAATTGCAAACAATGTTCCTTCTTAACCGACCTGATCCAATCAGTTTTTCTAGCCACGGCTTGCGAAGCAAACCACCTATACACCTCAGGACCGTCGAAAAGTGTTCGGTTCGACGAGGTTCTACGGTATATTGAATTGAATTTTATGTTGAACATTCCTATTTTGTCTACATGATTTCATCGATGTTCTCTTATTTTATTATTTTTCTCCTAAGGTTCTTCTTAAAAACAAAGAGAATGCCGAACGGACTGTACATGTGCGCCTTTTGGCCGTTGCATATAGAACTGCCCTTTATGGTTATTCATAACGTATCAAAATGAATTATAGTATGTTCATATTTTCTCACCTGGTCTAAATTTCATATTCACCAAGGTGCTTCTGAAAAACCAAGAAGATGCCGACCGTACTGTACGTGTGCGCCTTTCGGCCGTCGCATGTAGCATTGTACATGTATAACTATATTAAATTGTATACCATGTTTAAGCCAACGACAATTTCACATTTACTCAGGTGCTTCTCAAAAACCAAGAAGATGCCGAACGTACTGTCCATGTGCGTCTTTCGGCCGTTGCATATAGAAGTGTTCTTTATAGTAATTTATAACGTATTAAAGTGAATTTTAGTTTAAATACAATGTTCATATTTTGCCAACCTAGTTGTATCTGTCTAAAAACATATTTACCAAGATCCTCCGTATGAACCAAGAAGATGGCGAACGTACTGTACATGTACGCCTTTCGGTCATCGCATTCATAAATAATACATGTTCTGCCCATATTTAATTGTACACCATGTTCATATATTGACAACTTGGTTTTAGCTGTCTTAATTTCATATTTACCAAGGTTCTTCTCAAAAATCAAGAAGATGCCGAACGTACTGTACACGTGCGCCTTTCGGCCGTCGCTTCGTTCTACACGGGCGTTCCAAGCCAGAATGTTGGCACCAGCACCTTCAATGAAACGCTGGCCGCAAAAGAAGGTTCGTTTTATATATAATATATATTTAATTGATGTGACTGCATCTACTGATATTTCATAAAATTTATGTAAAATAAAGTGTCTTCGACTTTAGCACTTACACTTACAATTAAAGTTAAATATCAAGTCGAGTGTCGTTTCTGCAATGCGAGTGTTGCATTAGATGGCGGCCACGACTGTCGAGTTTTGATTAAGGTTCATCCCTACCTATGGTTCTCAATATTTGGTGTATGTTTTATTATAGTATTATTAAATGTTTGTTTCTTGACACATGCCATTTATCTTGAACCACGTTGCGCAATACACAACCGTGCTTTTGTTTTAATTCCCATTCTTTCTTTAACAGAAAAGACGATTACGATGGCCCTACGCACGACAATTGAAATTTCATAGTTCTTACTATTTTATTTCATTACAGAAAATATGATTGCGATGGCCGCAAAGCACGACGATTGGAAATTTGCTAGTGTTTTTCTCATGTTTTCTTTGACAGAAAAGACGATTACGATGGCCGTGAAGCACGACGATTACGTATCGTACTTGAAGCCGGAATCGATGCTGACGGTCTACCTTAAAGGCACTGTGAAGGAAACGAAGAAGGCCTACGCAAAGATTGATACAATTGGAATTAAAAAGCCCGAACTTCTCCTTATGGTAGGATCTATGCATGTTTTATAGTTGGTATAGTGCATTTATTTCAAATTAGATGGATTGCACGGGTACGTTATGTGGTTTATATATGCTTAAGCATAAGGTGTCCTAGAAGAGGGCATAGTGTATATGTTCTTGCTCTGATATTGTAAAAGTTAGACTAAATGAAATACATATATCAAAGACGCATAAACCGACTCTTTGTATTTATTGTGCAACAAGAACCAAGCCAAACAATCTTCATGATTACGCGTAGGTTAGATAGTATCAGCTATATGTTAATCGTTAATTATTCCCCCACCCGCCGCGTAGCGCGGTAGCGGGGGACGATTGGATCCGGGTCCGTCTGTCTGTCTGTCCGTCTGTCAGTCAACTTTTTTCTATTCCGCTCCAAAACTACTGGGTAGAATCGAATCAAACTTTCTACAATGAAAGAATATTGCAGTTGTGCACCTGGATATTGTGCACCCGGGTATTGGTTTTGTCGTGCGACCAAAATTGTGGTCGTAAATGTGGTGAAAAATGAGGAATTTCAACACAAGTTGGAGTTTACTTTTCCGCGACCGAACTCCAGAACTACTATAATTTCAACACAATTTTAAGTTTGCTATTCGACCGAACTCCACAACTACGGGGCAGAATCAAATGAAAATTATACAATAAAGGAATATATATTGAAGTTGTGCACCCGGGTATTGGTTTCGTCGTGCGACCAAAATTGGGTCGTAGGACTTGGTCAAAAATGAAGAATTTCAACACAATGAAACCAATACCCAGGTACTTAACTAATTAGATGATTTACTCTCTACAAGCAATGAAAAGGCCTTCCAATGAAATAGTCGGGTATGTTTCGTTATAAGCCAGGGAACTCGGTCGTGCGGCTCAAAATGTCATTGCACGGATTGGAACGGCGGGGGACTTGTTGTTTTTATATCAAACAAGCTCCACTTCCCTTACAATATTTCTTTTTGAATATTTCAGCATTAATTCAATCTATGAAATTGGAACATGGTTTGATTAAATGTGTATTTTGCGTTTGCAGCATCCTGAGAAAGTGATGTTAAACGAGGAATTCGAGCTGCATATCAAATTCACGAATCCACTTTCAACCAAGATCACCAATGGATGTTTCCATTTGGAAGGCCATGGACTTACCACAGCCCTGACCGTGCCTTATAAGTAAGTTATTAATTTGTTTTTGAAGCCGTGCAATGTATTTTAAAATATCAAATTACGAATGTACTCGCAACAAAGATTAGCAATGGTTGTTTCTATTTGGAGGGCCATGGACTGACCACAGCCCTTTCTGTGCATTATGAATAAGTGATTGTTTCATTTTTAAAGCCGTGCAATGTACTGTATTCGAAGATATGCTTTCAGGCTATCACGGGAATGCCTTTATGACATCTGTTTTCAAGCGTAAAACAAAGTATTATCAATGTAATGCCGATCAACTCACCTGTACGGCCAAGATCTACGTCAGCTACAGTCTCTTTTATCGCGACCTGACTTAAATGTTACGTTTACATATTCCATTTGCCATACATTTCGATTCCGTTTCTTCTCTCCATTCACAAAGGAAAACCATTGGTCCGGGCGAGACGGTCTCGCACACCGTGGCGCTCATCGCTTACCGGGCCGGTCACCTTAATATCTTAATTTATATACCCTGTATAGGCCCTCTCATGCCATTTGTCTTATATTTAATTTCTCTCCTTTCTCTAGGAAAGCCATCGGTCCGGGCGAGAGCGTCTCACACACCGTGGCGCTAATCGCTTACCGGGTCGGTCACCTTAATAGCATTAGGCCTCTAAATCTTGTATACTTATTCCATTACTCATACACTTCATTCATGTTTTTCTTCATTCTTAAAGGATAGCCATTGGGCAGGGCGAGAGTTTTTCACACCGTAGTGCTCACCGCTTACCGGGCCGGTCACCTTAATATCATTATAGACTATGTGTAATTATTCTATAAATATATCATTTGTCATACATTTCTTTTCTCTCCATTCCAAAAGGAAAGCCATTGGTCCAGGCGAGAGCGTCTCTCACACCGTGGCGCTCACCGCTTACCGGGCCGGTCACCGCGAAGTCATCGCCAACTTCTCGTCCGACCAACTCACCGGCATGACCGGCTCGGCCGAGATCTACGTCAGCTACAGCTTTTAAATTAGAGCATTTATGACGTCACTTGAAAATGACGTCATCCTTGGCAGCCGCATCACATTGAAAAATGTCAGCTTTAACTACATTGCTCAGGCGATGGTTGTTGATACTACAAATGACGTCATTTGTTTGGGAAATAAACGTCATTTAATTTGACAGGACCGTCGTTTAATAGAATGTCTATATAGAAAAATTATAAATTTGTATATCGTGATGTAGCGTCAATCAGATATGGGTGATCGTGAGAATTATTGTGTTGTTGATATCTAAATTTTGTTTTCGATGAATGAGATCATTGCACTATGAAATAGGACGCGAATTTGACGACGTTACATTTTATAAATTAAGTCACTTTTCCAGTTGGTCATTTGTCATTTGTTTATTTCTTTGCTCAAGAAAATCACTCAGTCTTGTATGTATATAGGGTTTTGGAAATTTTGCAAAAATGCATTTTTTATTCGCAAAATTGGCGTGCGTGTTGCCAGAAATATTGCGCTGTGTTGTTGTTTTGATTGTAAGAAAGTACAATAGAGATTGTCTCTTTCTAGCTGTTTTTCTTGAGTGTAAATTGATTTTGTTGCATTGATACGAAGTGTGCGTGTTTGAACGTTTGTTGACACTTATCTCACAATATTGATGTTACATGAAGAGTAACATGTTTATAAACATTTCGAGGTCTGTTTTAATGACTTGTATACTGATTCATTCATCATGGATACTTAAATGATTAATGCGTAGATAAGTAACGCTTATACTAAAAGACACCATCAGTGATATTTTTTAACAATTGTTGAAGATTTTGTTAAGATATAATGAAGTTATTTCCATGTTTTCTCTCTGTTTCATGCACATTTGATTTCTGAATTTTCAATCTTGCTTTCTATATTCTTGCTCTAAATGAAATCCATATAGCATTTACGGTCTATGTTTATTCGAAATAAAACGAAAATGTTTATATTATCGTATAATACTTTCAGTTCATTGACAAGTTGATTTTGATTTGCTGTGCTCTCATAACTAATACACTTAGCATCATTTTTATTCAGATATCACTCCCATACAATTGAGTGTTTTGACTGTTTTTTTTTTTCAATGCATTTACCTCCAGAGTCTCGAATGGGTTGAATTCTAAATGCATTAAATGAAAATTAAAATGCCATATGCATTACGTAATCTTTAAACATTTCGTTCATTGTTGTTACTCATAGGCAGCAATAACCATTTATATACTTCGTGTGCTTATTGGGGAAATAGTTGCTTGTAGTTTAGTATAAAAATATATTAAATTTGAAGATAGTAAAGTTAACATTTGATGCATGTTATTACAACTTTGTATCGATCCCTTAAGGTTTTACACTTTTGAATAATTTCAAACTTCGAGTATGTTATATTAAAATATAAATTCATAATACATGTTGCAGGGTGAAAAAAATAGATTTATGTGTAAGCCATGGATATTGAGCTTTAAATCACAGGAACCTGCGCAAAGAATCAAACCAATTGAGATATAAGATAAAGTACGATGTCAATCCATTAATTAAAATATTTCACAGTTCCAAGGCGCAGCCGAAGAACCTGTACAATGTTTAAATCAAATGAAGTTGAAATAAGGGAGTTATGGAGTTTGATTTAGCTGACCTAGCTTTCAGTACACTATCAATTTTAATGGATCATGGATGCAAAAGAACTGTATACTAAGTAACGTTAAGAAATCGGAAAAATGCAAACCAAAAGAAAATAATAAATTAAACTTCAAATATGTTTAACTAGTGTTGTGTATGTATGTAGATGTATTTTGTAATTTTGTATTGCCTTTAATTGGATTAAGTAGTTTTATTCAGGTCAGTCTAATTGAATAAAGTGCTTTTGTATATAGAATCGTTTTTCTTTCTTGTCAAGAAGCCGTATATTGACCTACCCAAAGCCTTCGTAGCATCAAAACTAAATAGGATTCTAATTATTATTGCTATAAATACACTTTCTCAAAATTTGAACGTCTTGATAGACTTTTGAATCCCACAATTGTCCCATCTCATAATAAAAGAAGTTTTCATGTAAAATATGATTGTTTGATGCTCTATATGTTTGTTACTAATTTATACTATCCAAATATACAATAATTCGTTTTCATATATTTTTACTTTAAGATGGTCAAGAATTTATTTCACACTCTAACATTTTTAAGGATACTCTCAATAGAATTATACTTTTGAGAATGGGAACAAATATACTCTCGAAAGCATAAATTTGTTGTGATTTAACGTAACAAAAATTGTCTTCCGTTCGAGGTTTCAATTTCGAAAATTGCTCATATTTTCATCTTGATCTTCCATGGCTATATGCATTCTAAGAACAGACTAATTAGGAGTGTACATGTATTACATTTTCTGCTGAAACCGACAACATTTAGATTTAATTTCGAAAGTGATTACCATGTGAGTGACGGAGGACGAAATTTACACTTTTCCAAATTCTTGTTTACAAATATACAATAACCGTGATTACCGGTGTATAACACCCAGGTGAGGGTTATACAAGGGCGCGGGTAAAACACCGGTTTTTTTAAATTATACACTTGATGATTTTGAATTTTTATGTAAAATATCGCAAAATGTGTTATGATAATTCGATACAAAAGCAATTATAGTATTTTGATTGAGCTTTTGTTATCTTAACGCTTTTCATAATATAATGAATAATTACTATCAACACATAAAGGCCCTTTCAAAGGAGCTATAAGGGGAAATTTTCCGGAAGTGGTAAATATAAGGTGCGGATTATACACCGGTGCGGGATATACACCGACTTTCAAAACGTAACTCTTGATTGTCAATGGGTGCGGGTTATAAACCGGAAATTACAGTACATAACACATGTTTTCGGAAGCGTGAGCATGCAATAATTTTGTGAGTATAAGGAGTATAAAAGCAGATTGTTTATCTGTAAAAATAATCGCATTTGATCTACAATTATAAGTTTTAAGGTGGCTTTATTATTCTTAAGGTCAGTTAAGACAAGCTGTCCTAAACAATTTAGTTATATCAAGTCGATTAAATGCTGTCCTTGCTATATAACTGTACAATATGTAACTTTTAAAACGCAACCAATGATGAAGCTACAAGATATGCCTGCATTCGCAATAAGCGCTAAAATAAATGTTGGCATAGAAAATAACAGTTCACTATATAACTCTTTAATGGTTTGAATAACATGCTTGATTTTATAGACAGTATTTTCAAGCAGCATTCATTATGTAATGCAACGCCGCAGATCTTTTATACAAATTATGTGGCAAATTTGCCGATGACCGCATTATAAAGGCGCATTTTAACTACGGACGCATTTCGACGAAAAGATGTGCGACAAAACCGGAAGAATATACATTTTATGGTTGAAAGGGTGTTTTTAATGTTTGCATAGAGACTGACAGCTCGCTCAGTAACTCCTTAAATCGAATTCTATTTGTTTTACACATTTGATTATATGGACATTAGGTACATGTTGCATAAATAAAGCATTCATTGGACATGAAACACACATGGCAATTCGCCTGCTTACGTTACTTTTGTTTAGTCGTTTTGTTAAGTCATTCGGAGTTTTTAAATATTCATTACTCTTTTCTCACTCTTTCATCACTACTCTTACTCTTTTCTCTACAATCTTCAAATTATAAAATTATTTTTCAACATTCCGCTAATGTTTTATATGCATTTAAGTATTCGTTTAACATATGAATAAACGTCTTATATGTATGTGGCGATAAAGTAGGTTCATCCCTTGTTTTAATCGAGTTGTGATTTTTTGTAATTGTGATTTGTCACTATTTGCATTTCAAAACGTACTCTATAATAAAACATTTACATGTCTTTTGCATTTCATTCCTTCTTTATAATAAAGTTGTGTTTTACTATGACTGAGCAACATCGACGTGCTTAAGATATCTGAAATATTGATCTCTTTATGACGGTTCTTACCTAAGCTGTCTTTCACTCTCTAATCATAGCGTGACAGTGCAACTTGACCGTGATGTTTTAAAATGCAGTAAATAAAGTGAAAGCTATAACGGCTCAGCATGTGCATGTTTTACATGTATGCTGTTCTAGAAGGTCCTTGAGCTTCATTAATCTATACAAAGGGATTATAATTTTGGGCAATATAAATATAAAGCCTGACAGTCTTGCTTTTTCTATAAAAACGTGTGAGTTATCCTAATTTTATTTGTTCTCTATAGATACTATGAAACTCTGAAACGCTGTGTCAAACCCAAGGTTTAACCCACTGCCAAATGAATATGAGGGTTCGTATTTACTACAAGCTACGGTCAATGCTGTATTTTTGCCTTGTGACAACGTGTGACCTATCTCGATTGTGTTTTTGATGGACCAGTATTTTCTGTGAACGATAATGACGAATCCGAAGATCTCTATACCAGGAAAACCAAGATTCATCAAATGCTATGTCTGGTCAACATTGCTGTATTGAGTCGAGACGTGGACCATTAGCAAAATGTCACAGCAGCGCCTGGAAGCATTCGATGTTGACCCTGAGGCGCATGCTGCGAATAAGCTGGACAAGACGCATCACGAACGAGGAAGTGATTCGTATCACAGGTACCAAAAGGTCTCTACTAGAAACGGTAAAGAAGAGAAAGCTGTCATTTTTTGGGCATGTCATGCGACATAACTCCCTGCAAATAGATCTACTTGAGGGCATTGTCGAGGGCAAGCGCGGAAGAGGGAGGCCAAGACTGCAATGGAGTGACAACATCACCCAATGGACCGGACTCACTTTCGAGAAGGCCAATCGTACTGCCCAAGACCGAAACAGATGGAGGTTCGTGACAGGCAACGTCAATCGGCACGCCACTTGGTAAGGTAAGGTATAACCACGGTTCTATTTAAATACATACAAGTATATATAAGGGTTTATATTTTGAAGGCTACTGTTAGTGCAGGGTGATTTGTGGCCTTGTGACCACTTGTGAGTAATCCATTTTTTTCTTCATACCGGGGACCTGTAGTTTCCGGGGTATAAGTAAGAGTTATCCCGAATTTTGATGTGGTTTTAATGATCTGTGAATTCCAATGAATAACCCGCGACTTTATATGTATGTGAGGGTTTATAAATTTAAACATACGCTGGGTGTTTCCGGACAATGTGTGGGTTACATGTACTTGTCTTTGGTTTGTTTTCTATGATGAATAACGAGCCCCCGAAGGCACGATTGTAATTACAAAACATTTTGCACACTGGATTTCCACAAAAATTGACATTTTGCAATAGCGAGTGCCTTCTTAAACGACACTCGCGCAGGGCAAAACGGAGATCGCATGAGCGACCGTGTGAGCGTCAAGGTTCACCCCTGCCGTTGATTCCGGTGTACAACCATCAATTTGTATACCAATTTTTATTAATGAAATGCGGGTCTTTATTCCATCGGCACCGTTTGGGCGCAGAAGCGGCGGACTATGGTATTCAGTCCTGTCCTTCCGTTAGGATTAAGATAATCGAGCAATTAAAATGTTATTTCATGTGAATGTGATAATATGGTCAATGAACAATGCCCTCTCTGTCCGTCAAACCTTTGGTTACTTTGTGCGGAACACACCTGAGCTATCCTTCGATGGATACCGTTGTACAATTGTTAGTCACGTTATTTGGTCTTATTACTGATATAAGCTAGGGTTTGGTCGGGGCCTTGAAACACCGGGGCCCCGGGGCAAAATTTGACCCCGGGGCCCGTCGTCTTTAATGACCTTTTTTTCGACAACATAAATGATGCTAAATTAATCAAATCATGCAAATTCTAAACAAAAATATATAAATTATTCACATTTAACCTATTTATATATCTATGTATGCAGTGATATGGGATAACTGTGTTTTCCTTGAATTAACAAATTCTGATATTACAAAGAAATCTTATAATTTCAAATCTAGTTTATGTCAAGGTTCATTGTTACATCGACAAACGAGGTATTGACGGGGCCCCGCGACGGGCTGGGTTTAAGTCATGGGGCCGCGGGGCCAAAATTATGGCCCCGACCTATCCCTCATATAAACTATATTGTGTTTTTTTAAGATATCGATCACGACGCTTAAAAAAACACCTGAAAATCAGTGCAAAAACATACTACCCGGTATATCGAATGTGTAAGTTCTTTGGCACAGATTAAAGCTGGTCGTGAGATTTTTGAACTTTTCGTTCAGCGAGAAAAATGATTAAATGCGATGATAGTATGAGAGCATAATATGTGAAAAGATGCTAGAACCAATATCATATATATACAAGAGTAGGGCTCGAAACTCCCGACGTAATTGAGTCCAGTTCTTTTCCAAATGATCCCCGGGTTTTTCAGGCCGTGGGCTTCCTCGGCCCCAACATTTTGAAACATGCATATATACATGTAAATGTATACATATATAGACTCTAATCAGAACTCCTTTAATCGGAACTATCTTTTTATCGGAACCGATTTTAAAATTCCATAATCTTATATTTATACAAATTTACTACTGATATTCGGGACCCACGGTTTATCGGAACAAAATAACCGATGACAGTCTACTGTACATATAAACAATTTGTTCTAGCCACCGGATTTGGGTTCGGGCCTCTCCAGTTTTAAAGGGTGGGGTCCGAAGTGTCTCGACGAAAAAAAATGGTTAAACATCGAATTCGAACTCTGCAGACATGAATACATTTTTTTTTTAACAGAATTTCACAGAAGTCTACTTTTATCAACCCGATTAATCTGGTTAAATAACGAAACTGCATAAACGCGGTAAAAATAAGCATTTATAGATACGATCATGTTTATAAAGCCAATGTTCATGTAGAAGGCAAATTCACTAAGCCTCAATACAATGTAAAAGAGTTGAAAAGCTGAATTGACGCACAATTTTTATGTATCCAAGTAAATTAATTCATGTTGCAATGCCAGGTGAAAAAATAAAAAGTTAAAACAACATGAATCGGTAGTCACCATGTAATTATCTACATACAGCGGGCCCTCGTTAAACCGAACATGGACAGACCGAATCATTGCTTTAATTGAACACGTATTCGTGATAAAATCTTATCGGATAAGTCAAAACTCGGTTAAACGGAACGGGTTTCACTGGTCCCGAGATGTTCGGTTCAACAAGGTTCTGAACATGGACAGACCGAATCATTGCTTTAATTGAACACGTATTCTTGATAAAATCTTATCGGATAAGTCAAAACTCGGTTAAACGGAACGGGTTTCACTGGTCCCGAGATGTTCGATTCAACAAGGTTCTACTGCATAAGCGACAACAGATGCATTCAGGGTGAATTATGTTCGATTTCGCTACAATGACAAATATTACGCTTTAAAAAAAACGAAAAAAATATATATATTTCATGCTAGCAATTCTTAGTTAAACAAACATGTGATCATAATTATTTATAATGTGATCATAATTTTAAATATGTAAAGTAAACTCATATATGCGCTAACTACTCAATTATTTGAAAGCTTTATATACACAAACAAATTACATAGTGTCATATTATGTGCGCTTTTTGATCTACGGTCGCATTTTGTCCAGAAAATGTTCGACAAAATTAGAAGAATATACATGTTATGGCTGAAATGATTTTTGAAATGTTTGGATAGAGAGTAACAGCTCGCTATGTCAAATATTTTATACACATGTTTTATTGTATACTATAAACATTATTTTCATGTAGCAAACATTATGTACATTAGACATGGCACATATATGACAACTCACTCACCTATGTTACGTTTGTTTAGTCTTAACTCAAACGTAACATTCATTCGGAGTCAATGTTCAGAAATATTCATATATGCATGTAACATGCATGTGGGCTACAATCTTGAAACCAGATAATGATTCATTCAAGGTCAATGTGAAATGTCAAGTAGACTTTCCTCTTATTAATGCCCCTGAAAATTCTAAATGGTACTTTTCAAATACATTGAAAATACAAAAAAAAACGAAAAATACACATTCAATCATCCTTTTGGTCTCTCCGGCAGCAACATATATAAGAAATTAAAGCCGATTGCAAAGTGTCTATTAATGAAGATCTCGCGTTGTCGTCTTCTAACTCTTTATAGTTCAATAAACTGACTTGTCCATCATTTGATCGCAGTTTTGTGAAAATTGTAGGTAACTCATGAACGTTTTTATAACGCCAAAATCGTACCAATGTCCTTTGGTTTATAAGCGAATGGGTAATAAATGCAAAGTTCTCCTCGATATCTTTCCACACGTCCATGAGACACAAGAGAAGCCGACCGTCCATCAGTTCTTCCTCTGCTGTGGTGCCGTACACATGTTGCAACAGGAGGAGGAAGAAGAGGCGAATGCCGTAACTGGGATATCTAGGCTTGTATCCATACAATCGTAGGCACGCTTGTTCGTCCAGACCTGTTATGTTAAGAAAACGTTTGCGTATATGTCCTGTTTGATCTAAATCTATATTGGGTTTGTTATAATGCCGGTTCTGGTTCAAGAACTTGAGAACACGAAATACTCGCTTTTTGTTCTCGGGTAACTCGTTCATGATCTGATTTTCAATCAACCCCGTATCACATTTGTCCTCTGTTGTAAGGCGATAAAGCTCTCCTCTTTCAGCATATTGCTGCAAACTGAATGGCAGAAACGCAGATGCTTCATCAGTAAGGGTTTCATTTGTGGATGTAAGGACGTAAGCAGGGACTAGATCCACAGAAACTCCGACTTGTTCAGAGTCTTGACAGTTTTCATTTGAAGGACATTGAATGATTAAACAAATACCTCCTATATACCGATGGTATTTTATACCATGAATGATCCAATATGGAAGACTCTCAGTTAAATTGCGTTGTCGTTTCTTTGTTATTGTTGCCACCATATTATACAAGGTGTCTCCTTTGAATGCCTTGCCTGTTTTCAATGTTTTATCCTCAGGCACTTCCAATAGGTAATCAGCTTCGTGTGGCAATCCGACTTTCACATTGGATTGAATGCTTCCTGTCGGACGTAGCTTTGTGTGTGCAAAGAATGAATCCTCTTTCGCCAATTCGTTTACTAATCGTTTCATAATGGTATCTACTCCTCGGTAGATATGATTGTATTTTGGGTCACTGGCATCAACGTGCACCTGTTTGTCTAGTTTTTGAATGATAGTATTTAATTCGTCTATATCCGTATGACTAAAGGAAAGCTCACGAAGAAACTTTGAAACGTTATATAGGACAGGTGTAAAGGCAAACGGTGCAACACCGCCTTCTCCTATTTGAAAAACAATATCCGTCTCCCCATCGATATGTGAATCACCCGAGCAATGATTACCCATGTTTTTATATGTATTTAAGTATTCGTATAACATATATTAAACGTCTTATGTGTTTGTTGCAATTCAATTTGTTTATGCCTGTTTTGAATCGAGTAAATTGATCACTATTTGAATATAAAAAGAAACTCCATTATAATATTTTCGCATGTCCGTTGCGTTTCATTTCTTCCTTTTAATAAATGTGTCCTGTACTTCAACTGAACACCACCGAAATGCTTTACATGACTGAAATATTGATATTTATATGGCGCTGTTGACGTTAGCTGTCTTTCACTTTCTAAAAATAGCGTAGCGGTGCCATTCGTCCCTAATGTGTTACGGTGTTACGACGCCGTTATATTAAATCAAGGTCATTACACCTCCATCATGCGCATGTACAATGTACATGTAATTTATGATACGCTGTTTACATTAACATGTTTGCTTTCGTTTTCTATTTATAAACAGTGCTGCGTTCGCTTAGCTTTTGTCCTTGCTTTGTCTTTGTAGACAACATTGTATTTCATAACTTTAAGTTCATGTTCCTGTATTTTATTGTGAAGGTTTTATTTGTTGTTGTGCTTTTCGTTTTCAAAACAATCATGACCAAACAGTATCTTGAAATGGAATCCAACAAGTTTTTATTTTGGATGTTTATTTCGAGCAAAATGCAACGAATGTTTATATTTTTGTATACCACAGTGGCACCAGCTTTGTTTTTGCTGTGCTAAAATAAATTTGCCCTCTTTTAAGATTGTATGTGTCTCATAACTTTTGCTTTTTATAGCATAATATTGTAGTCCTTTACAATTTTTACTGTTGGGTGTTTTTGACTATATCTCTATGCATTTACATTAAGCGTCTCATATGAGTTGACCGATGAAAAAAAAGGAATTTATATAAAAAAAACTGATCATTCACGTTGACATGCTTATTAGTCACATCAATGAAAAAAAAAACGAATTATAAATATGGTCACGTTATTTAAATTAAAATTTCACCTCGCCATATTTGAACATTTTATTTTATAAATTTTGTCACTCAATCAAAGGCAGCATTAACCAGTCATATACTTCGTGTGCTTATGGGGAAATAGTTGCTTGTAGTTTAGTAGAAAACATATTAATTTTAGCATTATACTGTAAGAATTTGATGCCTTTTTATAAGCACTTTGTCTGGTCCCTATATTTTTGTAATTTGATAGCTAGGTCCTTACTCTCTAATTTTTGTGTGCAAGCATTTTATGTTTTTTCTTTGTTTTTTATTCATATAACATGTTGAATTTTGCAGGGTTCCAAAGTTGAATTGATGTGTAAGCCAGGGATATTGAGCGTTTCATGCACAACTGCCCGAAAAAACAATCAAAAATCGTTTTCAAATAGTATAGTGCAATCCGAAGGAAAAAGTTCAGAAAATTTAACTGTGTTTTCATGTATGTTGTTCATGTATGTATTTTTATAATTGTGTATTGTTTTTGATTGGATTAAGTAGTTTTATGCAGGTCAGTCTAATTGAATAAAGTGCTTTTGTGAATAAACACGTTTTGTTAGTCCCCCGCCCACAGCGAAGCGCGGTAGCGGGGGACTGTTGGATCCCGGTCTGTCCGTCTGTCTGTCTGTCTGTCCGCCAACTTTTCATGGAGGTTTCTATTCCGCGACCGAACTCCAAAACTATTGGACAGAATCGAATGAAACTTTCTACAATGAAAGATTATATATTGAAGTTGTGCACCTAGGTTTTGGTTTTGTCGTGCGACCAGTATTGGGGTCGAACGACTTGGTCAAAAATGAGGAATTTCAACACAACTTGGAGTTTGCTATTCCGCGACCGAACTCCACAAGTACGGGGCAGAATCGAATGAAACTTACTACAATGAAATAATATATATCGAAGTTGTGCATCTGGGCATTGGTTTTGTCGTGGGACCAATATTAGCGAAGATAATGTACTCTCTACAATCTATGAAAAGGCCTTCGAATGAAATAGTCGGGTATGTTTTGTTATAAGCCAGGGAACTCGGTCGTGCCACTTAAAATGCCGTTGCACGGATTGGAACGGCGGGGGACTTGGTCAGTTTCACTGATCCTACTTGTTATCCCCCATGAAAACGAGGGGATATAGGGTTGAGCTTGTCCGTCTGTCTGTCTGTCTGTCCGTCTTTCTGTATGTCTGTCTGTCCGTCCGTCTGTCCCGCTTTATATAGGGTACTTTGTGCAGGCCAGTTTGGTATGAAGGAGTTTTATACACGTATAAACCGAGGTCTTAAGTCGTGCCTCGTTAAGGTTTTATCTGGATCGGTTGAAAATTGTCGATTCTGGAGTACTTTAAGAATTGTCGATTTTTAACTTTTTTTTTCAGATGCCAAGCACTTTGTGCAGGCGAGTTTGGTATGAAGCAATCAAGCTAGACCTTTCAAATTTTATACACTTATAAACCAAGGTCTGAAGTCGTGCCTCGTTAAAGTTTTATTTGGATTGGCTGAAAATTGTCGATTCTGGAGCACTTTAAAAATGGTCGATTTTAAACATTTTCTCAGATGCCAAGCACTTTGTGCAGGCGAGTTTGGTATGAAGCAATCAAGCTAGACCTTTCAAATTTTATTCTCGTATAATACGAGGTCTGAATTCGTCAAGGTTTTATCTGGATCGGTTGAAAATTGTCGATTCTGGAACACTTAAAAAATTGTCGATTTTAACATTTTCACCTGATGTTAAGTACTTTGTGCACGCGAGTTTGGTATGAAGGAATTGAGCCAGGGATTTTAAATTTAATACACATATAACCAAGGTCTGAATTTGTGCCTCGTCATGGTTTCATCTCGATCAGTTGAAAATTGTCGATTTTGGAGCACTTTAAAAAGTAGCGAATAGTTCATATTCAGATGAGGAAATGTGGGTGATGATATAATATATTATCATTTAAGTACGTGGTATGTGCTTATATGAGCAAACATGCTTATATAAGCATATTATTTTTTAGATAAGTGAAATGATGTTCTTTCTTCACTT
>LQRL01174893.1:3213-13615 GCA_001703475.1 Hydroides elegans
CCTAATTATCGACATTAATTAATGGGAGTAAATGTTTACGTCCACAAGGGCTATTTTTCTGGCTAGATATGGCTCAGTTACCCTCCGAACTTTTTTTGATACAAAATAACTATATATTTACTGTGATTTATGATGAAATGTAGCGTTGAGTGAGCACACTATATAAATGCTTCCGGATGAAACGACTGACGGACGGACACGACGAGAGCAATAATTAAGCTTCAACTTAAATGTTGACTGAGGCATTAAAGTGGCAGAATAATGCCTTAAATGATATTTTGATTGTTTTGGGATAATCGTGACAATTTCAAACACGACTGGTCTTCAAACAAGGCTTAACAATTATAAACAATTCGGAATGTCTTGTAATGCAAATTAAATGAATAAATATTTACCATATTTAGACAGACATAAGGCCCGTATCGGTGTGAGAGAATACGAGTGTAATAATATTTAAAATAAGGTCTACCGTTATGCTCTTTGTGTAACTCAGGAATCATAAACGTATTGTACATACACAAACCACATGTGCGGATTATGAATATGGGGTTGTTACCCAACGCAAGGTATGGTAGTTTTATATGTATTTTGCATTTTAAACAAAATAGTTTCGGTATTTTATGAGAGGATAACTGTCAAATAGCTTTACATTCAATCCAGTCCATCGAACTCGTTTTAATATCATATTATTAATCATATATTGCGCTAGAAAAAATAGGGACTATAAACTCAAATTACTTTTTATGCAAATTCTTGGTTATATACTTCTATTTCTAGGAATTTTACTAAAATTAGATTTACACCGTTCGGCCATCGTATTTTAGTTGGGATATAAATTGGTAGATAACATTGATTTTTCAAATCTGCGATAATATACAAACGGTTTCTTTATAACTATTGGAATTTACAAAAATATTATTTGGCAAACCAATGTTCAAAAAGGAAAAAATCCTATCCATACTGATCGTACATTGTAATAAATATATACTGTATATAATAAACATAGGAATATACTCATTAATCATATTTTGCAAGAAAATAGAGTTAAATGAACTATTGTAAACAATTTTTATCCACCATTGTGGCAATGTATATATTCCTAATGTTATATTTATGATATTAAGATTTTACTCTCATCGGCCATCGTATTATTAATTAAATACATATTCAAATATGAAAATTAGCTTTTGAATGTGTTATCATATAAATGTTATGCCATAATCGTCATGTTTAACCGTATTGAAGCATGCAATAGGCTGACAAAGAAAATTAATATAAGAAAAACACCCCTGTCCGGCCATCGTAATTTTCTACTAGAAAATTTGAGAACAAAAAATGCCAACATCATATTTTATAAAGTATATATATTGAACTTTCAAAAAATATATGGTGTCAAGATTTAACATGCAATGCACACGGGACCCTATTCTGGTGGTGTCTCCGGCCGCACTATAGAGTGAGTAAGTGAGTGAGTGAGAGAGTGAGTGAGTGATCGATTAAGTAAGTGAGTGAGTGAGTAATCGATTAAGAGAGAGAGAGAGAGAGAGAGAGGCAGAGAGAAGAGGGAAATAGTACAAAGCAAGTGTCATGATCGCTCTTGCGAAAGGTGCCGATATGGCAAACCAGTATCCGATATTACATGTACGTTATTTTTGACCGCGTCGCAGATTATAAAAAAAGATATATGAAACTATCTTCTCCGCCAAGTAAGGCGGGAAAAAATATCTTCAAATAAGATAACTTATATTTGTTACTATTATAAGTGACTAATATTTCGGTACAAAAAAATATGGAATTTCTGAAAAATTCGTTACATTTTGTATATTGCGGCATGTTATGAAATTATGAGGGGAGGGATAAATCAATATTGACAGGTTTCGCACAATTTCCGCACAATGGTGAAATTTACTTTACAACATCACAATATAGATTATATATGTGATTGAGCACCTAACCAAAAACAACCTTTTGCGCTTGTGCATAAAATATTATACATATTTCATGGTCAATTCGGTCTAACAATTTTAAATCGTACAATTTGAATTCTTATTTTAACGCTTCAGAATCTGTGTCATGGAAGTTCCGTATATTTTTTTGTCCTTGAGAGTTAAATTTAGTGAATATATTTAGAGAAAAATAAGTGTTCGGTCAGCTTTTTGAACAATGCCAATTTTGTGGTTATTTATGCCATATAGTGCCATGTCAATATGTTGTCTTTTTTTTTTGTCTTTCGCTTCTTTGATCATTTAGTGTGTAATTGAATTGCTAATAATGTTATTTAGTTTTGCTGTATGTTCGCTAAAGGACAATACAATTTTAACTGTTTGTAAGTCATTATTTTAAGCGAAAAGAGAATGTAGTAGGTTCAAGACAGTTATGATTTCATGTTCTAAACTTATGCTAAATAGATGCTTTGACTTTGTAATAAAATTACAACAGCAATATTTGTTATATTCGAGAAAATGTGTTCATTCGCATATTTATCAATTCAAATGCTTTGACCATTCAATTACATGATTTTTTTAATCCAGACTATGCTCAATCAATTCAAAACAACACTTTTTAACGAATCAATATTGCGCAAACAAATCATGGTTATTCAAACATGAGAAAACATCCTAATCATAAAAATATGTTTAAAATGTAAAATAATGGTGCTGTCAGTGGCTCTTTGCGTTTGCGTCTGCGAAGTGAGTTTGTTTCCTATATTTTATACCAATTCGAATCCCGCAGACGTAGACGCCGATGACAACACCATAATCCTTTTGATATCTGAACTTTTACTCTTTGGTCTCAAATGATGAAATTGTTTAGGAAATTATACAATATTGCAATCATACAAGAAGGGTACCCCACGATCTAATTCTGAAAATGTGTTAAATTGGGCATAAAACCAATTTGTACATTAAATTTACAATAAATAATCAAATTTAGAAGAGCCAATTTTACAAAAAGGTGTTCCTATTTTTGTAGCTAGCTGGCCCCGTTGCGCTCATCTAACAGAATCCGGTGAGGAACACCTTTTGTGAAAAGTGAAAATCGAAATACTAATATGTTATTCCAATTTTTAATAACATATCTATAAAGAATGCCTAGCTATATGTTTTGGAATAAAAATAAATTAACATTTTCAACTGGATTGGTAAAAACAAGAGAGTTATTTAAAAAGCTGTTCCCTAAATTCTTGTAGCTAGATCGCATTTTTGGAAGTTTGTAGCTAGATACATTTTGAAAAGGAACACATTTTGTTGAGGAACACCTCGTGGGGCGTTCTTCATACAAACTTTTAATTTCATGTATTAATCATGTGTACATTCTGTATGCAGTTTCATTGAGAAATATGAACCAAACTTCTAAAAATATTTAATTACACTCCATTCAAAAATTTGCTTATTGAAGTGAAAAAAACACCTACCAAAATTAAATAACCTTTGTACAGTTTAACTTTCCATTTTATATAGTATGTAATTGATCAATTTAATGCATCATATGAATCAGTAAATGCAACAATGCCACTTGAAATATATAATTGCTCATAACTGAAATTCCTGTTTTCGCACGTCATATTGTCCAAACTTTCACTGTAGAACTGTTGCTATCTTATTATTTTGCTTGCCCTTTCGTCATAAGTTCCGATTTCCATACTTCCAAAAAAGTTTGGAATCGGGTTAAAAAAGAAAATGTTTTAAAGCCTTATTCAAAACACAGCATTTCTAGCATTTTCTATTTGTGAGTAATGTTATTGAAAAATTACCAGTGACTTACCAATTTATTTATAGTTAGGAAATATGAGGTCAGAACATCCTTATAACCCCTATAAAGTGTATGACTGCAGCATTGCCGTCCAGTTGATTTTAACTTATCAAGAAGTTTGATGAACACACTATTTAAATCTAACACTGTATCAAATATTAGTATTATATTACTGAAATCATGGATTGGAATATTCTCTTAACATTTTACATTGCAATATTATTATTTGCTCATATTTCACAATCATGCAAACTATTGACACCGAGCGAAAGTTATCTAAATAACACTTTAAGAAACTGGATGTTGCAGGAAACCCTCCATGAAAGTTTCTACATGGTGCCAAGCTATATAAGCACAATCAATGATACCATATCAGGAGACAATAACGCCACCATATACACCTCACTTATGGACAACTCAAGTCGATCACTATGCAGCTCAAAACTCGTACAAGAAAACGATCTCTCGGTCTACCCTCATCAATTTCCCATGGCTTATCTGGAGTGCTCAACCGGATGTGACGCTTTAGAGGGAGATATGTTCTGTAGGCCGGTTATCTATCGTGTACGAGTGCTTCGTAAGGACATTAATCAGCGATGCGGAACCAAAACGAGACGACACAACAGATATGCCATCTATCGATCGAGTTGGAAACCTATTGTTGCCGCATTCGTGTGTACTGAACGGGGACAAAGTGAAAGTAATTGAATTTAACTGTAACATGTAAATCAATTTTGCAATATGTTATAATTATCTAATTTCATAATATAATATTTAATTGTCATGGCTATCATGTTCTTAAAATTGATTACCACTAGAAAAAAAAGGTTGTTCGCAGAATAATATTTATTTTTGAAATTTGATTTTTAAATTGTTTCAAATGATCATATTCAGACTTGGATAACGATATCCCTTTATGAAGCTCTGTGACTTTATTATGTTAAGTCTAATTAACTTTAAATTACACTAATCCGTTCAAATGATATATCAATTTAGTTACATAATTAAATTAACATGTACATGTGTAGTTGAGTAATGTATCAATATGGCCAGTATGTGAACTCAGGGTTTTAATTCTACATTTTATTCGATATTAAAATTTTACATGATCAATGCATATATATTTATTTAATCATAATATTAACATGGACTGCTATAACATTTTTTTTTTAATTTCAATATTGTGCTTTATAAAGTTTTGATATTCGAGTTGTATATATTTGAATTTTATATTTTATTTATTTTACAAATTGTGTTATTCTCGTATCTTGTATTTATGCTTTAGCAAGTAAATAAATAATATTCAAATTTAAGTTCATGTTTTTCATTATTAAAATGTAATGATATAAATCCACCATAAAACACTCGCCGAGGGCCAATTTCTTATCTGACGTCTAGACCTGGTTTCGCCCGGACCTTGTCGGGACCTCTGCAAAACCATGCTTCAAACCTAGTTTCGCCAAACAACTTAATTTCACATATTTAGCCTGGTCTCGTTCCAGTCCGAGACTTAATCTGAAGATCTCATCATGCAAACTACAACTTAAGAACCTCCTGATTACGCAAGTTTACGTTATGACGTATGGGGAGCATATATGATGTCATATCGATGAGTATTGACCTCAGTTACCTAGTAACGGATCCTTCCAACTGCTCCGAAACTAGGTTTCTCGAGACCAAGTTTCGGACATGATACGAGTCCGTTCCCGCATGTTTAGTCTAGACAGGGTTTGCAGAAACCAGGTTTCACGGAGGTTTGGACGGGCAAAGTTTGATTAATGTGTCATAACAGTCTCGTTGACCAAAAAAAAACATAAATTTGTTTGGCATGTTCAATTTACGATTCAATGGATTTACATAATCCATCTACGCACGTCAAACTGCATCGTCCCTGAAGACTATCAAAATTATAACTACTTTTAATAAAATACTGTATTTATCAACATTCTTCCTTCTTTAGAGCATAAAATGATAGCTATTAATATTTAAATGGAGCCTAAATAGCAATATATTTGAAGTCATCTAACATTTTCGAATGTACAAATCTGAATTTAAAATTGACGTCGTCAAAAATCCTGAACAAAATTTGTCATTGCCAAGATTCGCGATATCGTGTTATCGCATAAAAATGTTAAATCTATTATTTATCGGTTAATAAATGTTCATTTTGAAATATTCCTTCGCCTACCCCTTTTCATTTGATATGAATTCAATATGGTCTACATGTATAAATTATCTATAATGTTATGAAATCATTCAGCATATGTTACGCTTATGCCTAGCGTATCCCTAAAATCAAGATATGAGCGAATAAACCTCTGCGAAACATACCCCTTAGGTGGTTTGACATTTTAGCTTTTTTTAGTCGAACCGCAGACGAAGTCTCAAACCGGATCAAGACCAGACTAAACATGAGAAATGGGGTTGTTTGACGAAACCAGATTTTAGCATAGTTTCACAGAGGTATCGACTCGTTGATTGAATAAATCTATTGTTTTCACAGACGGACTCGAACAATGTCTGAAACTAGGTCTCGCAAAACCTAGTTTCGAAGAAGTCTGAGGTTTCCGAAACTAGGTTTTGGACCAGTCCGGTTACATAAGATGAGAAATTGGCCCTCGGCGTTGAGTTACTCGTTTTTTTTTTAATTACAAATCAGGCGAGAAAATCGGGGGCGCCAATGGAATTAAATATATCGTAGCGAAGGGATGCACCAATTTATGTGATGGTGCAACATATAAAAGCGAACAGAACTCATATCCGTATGAATTTTATTATTAGTCCTATCTCTCCCATCTAGTCCTTTCCTGCAGCTTATCAAATAAATAGCATATCAACCGTCCATTTTTAGACGTAGTGGCATTTTCGCTCACAAACTCTCACATTTCAATAATTAATGTGTACCTAATATTGCATTAAATTGATATTTGGAAAATTGCTAATTTATGACTACTCGGTATGTCACAGATGAATGAATGCTTTATCATTTGAAGATCATATTTCGGGTCATATTGCGACATTTGTAAAGTAAATCAATTATGTTTTTTAATGCCACAAGTTTCATGTGATAACTGGCAAGTTTAAGGTAAAAAAGATTGTACCATTTTCAATCAATAACTTCTTACAATTAAGTTTTCTTGCAACAGGGGTATTTTGAAAGATATCATTCATTTTTCAAGGTTAGTTATAGCATTCCTTTAAATTGCCTTACACAATGTACAAATATTCCCTATACATCTCCAAGAAAGAGGGGGCATTTTATGTCCCATAAAATAACATTGGAAAGATGTAGTTACATATTGCATGTATGTTGCTTTAACATTCAAAAGGCAGCCACCATTATAAAACTGCGTTTTGTACGCTTCACTAAGTTTGTTTTCAAAAGGATGTAACTTCGAGAATCTTTCAAATGGGTGATTTCTACTTGCACAGTTAGTTGTCTAGTCGCCTTAACTATTGTAGTTTTTGTCGCATTAATAGTATCAATGTAAAGAAAAGGTATAGCATCTTATAAAACGATTTAAGGTATCAGGTTTAAGAAATAAGATATATTTAGAGAATATATGCATATTTAAAACTAAATAATTCAGCGATATACATTGAATGATATTTTAATATAGTATGCGGATTATAAATCAAATCTACATGTTTTGAAGCTGAAGACATGTGATTGATAAAACTTTGGATTTGCATTTATGCAAAATATATTTCGATTTATCACGAAAGGATAATACACAAACTGTAACCGCCTTAATGTCACAATAATTGATAAACATAACGTTATTGAATTAAAAAAGGCTCACGAACATTTGCAATAAAAACATACTATAGGGAATATCATAATAAAGAAACATAAAAGCATAAAAGACATATATTTTTTTTCGTTTGGGAAAGAACAATTTTCGGTTTTAAAAAATATATATATATTAATCATAAAACACAAAAATGGATAAGACAGGACGAAAGAATTCTGCAAAGATGTGTACCGAAATGGTGGGAATGGTAAGTCACATTTTAACAATTTTACATATTGAATAATTTAAAAGCGAAGTTATCAAGTAGACGTCGTAAAATATCATCAGCAAAGGTGCCTATATCCGTGTTCAATGCTTGATCGCGTTATTTCAAATTATGCGTCGTTTAAAATAAAAAGCTGCGTCCAAAAGAATCTAGCTGCCATTTGATCGAATATGAAAATGTACTAGACGTCATATATTCGTGTGAACAATTAATGTTTAATATTATATGAATTGGACGCAATATTTTAACCCTGATATATACGGCGCAAATTTTATTAATCGAGAAAAGTATACTTTCGAGTGTTAAAAGAATCCTAAAAATTGGCGGGATTTAAACGGACCCTTCGTACTTTACTAATATTGCTCTATCCTGGTTATACACATGTATTTCTTTTTAATTATCGTTGACGCCGATTTTTTTTTCAGTTGGCAGGTGATGCTAAGCTTCGGATCTTGATGGAATATCCTGATTTAGAGGTAAAATAATAATGATAATATGTTCTTATATTATTCTAATATCTTGTAGCCAAATCCTATTTCTAAAAAGAAAAACATACACGCATCTATTACGAAACAAACTTCAATATCTCATTTTTTAAACAAAATATTTTTTTTTAATTTGTAAAACTCCGAAATGGTTTGTTACAACAAAATTTGTATCACACTGGATCAAATGTGAAGTACAAAAATGAACGTTTCATGTTTATTTCAATTCAAAACAATGTTCTTAAAAAATGTTATATGTATGATGCATTATCGAAAGTTTGAGAATCAATCTGACAAATCTTGATTTTAGGTGTGTGTTATCCAAGTATCATCCGAAAGCAAAGTACCTGAGGACAGTGGGTCGGTTAACGTTGTGCGAATTTATACGGATAACAGAGGAAAAGTACTCACACCACCATTAATCATGTCGCATTGATATTTTGTTTTTGTAATTTACTTTATTATGTCGCATTGGTATTTTGTTTTTGCAATTTACTTAATATGACTTTTGATACAAGGGCATTTATTCTTCACATTTCTTTCCTCTATCATTTTTAGGTCTAAGACCGCGGTTACATTTAGGCAAAAAGAAGAAAATTTAAGAAAAAAATTGGTTACACACTTTTTGCTTAAATGTTACCGCGGCCTTACGCCAAACCGTTGAAATGCCATTTCATTGCATTTATAATTTTGTTATTATATGTGTAGGATTTGTTGTTAGTTGTTATCAGTTGTTGATAGTTTCATAGCATTGTTTTACGCAAAATATGAATAAGATATCTATTATAAGTAAGTAGCAGGGGTGCACCTTAGCGGTCGCACGGTCGCACGGTCGCATATGCGACCGTCGTTTCGTCCGCGCGAGTGTCGTTTTGGACGACACTCGCGCTAGCGCGAATGTCAATTTGATGGAAATCCACTTTAATTATCAATTATGTAATAAATGTTTATTTTAACATACCTTAAAAAGTTGCGCTCGCGCCTCCGGCGCTCGCTTTTAGGTGCTATTTTCGAGTTGAATATCGCGCGCGAGTGTCATTTTGCCTGCGCGAGTATCGTTTTGGATGAAGGTCGCGATGCGCGACCGTCGATTTGGGGCGAAGGTGCACCCCTGAAGTAGATAGGCATTTTCTTATTATTTGTGACCTAGACTTATAATTGTGGGTCATCATCGACTCATGCCACAACATACAATTTTCAAACACGCTTTGATTGAAAAGCATAATATCATAAGGTGAACTGTTTATGTATGAAAAGTTGGTAGCGATTTGGAATTATGTAAATACTATCGAAAGATGAACTTGAGAATACAGTTACAGTCTACTTTAGAGCTTTAAAAAAATATCAAAATCAATATTAAAAGATCGTTCGCATGACACATGTTTAATAAGAACAGGGTGGAGTTTTAAACGATAGGTGTGGTTAAAATTAGGTTTGTCAGAAACGTGAAACCTTAGTGTGTGTGTCTATTTCTGTATAATTACATGTAAGACAAAATGATACAGTTTGCATATACAAATGTACCGCCTTTATATCAAATTTTATATCTTTGTTGAAAATTGTTGAAAGTAACTGAAATGTTAAAATCTTTTTTTTTTCAAATAAAACATAAATGATGGTTTTCATTTACTTTCCCTTTTATATCTTTTCTTTTTTATTTCTATTCTTACATTCTTAAAATGAAACACGGATAAAGATATACAACAACTTGAATAAGTTCCCTATCATTTTCATTTTAATTTAAGCAAGGAATGCCGCATATATCATAGAATTCAATTGTGGAAATAAGTTTGAGACAAGTTTACGCAAGGTTTAACAAAATTATGGGGACATATTTGGAATACCCAACTTATTTCACAATTTGCATACACCAAAGAAAATACCTTATTTGTTCATAGATTTCAATGCGATTTACGGAACACGTTCACGTCCGGTTACAAACAACTTGTTCTTGATATGTACATGTACAATAATTAGCTCGGGAATGAAGCTAAGATTTTTTTATTCGCAAAACGACTTCATAACATTAAATCATAACCTGTTTGCTTATTGTTTCGTTTTTCTTAATACCATTAAAATTTGATGTGATTTTGTCAATCTTTACTTAACATTTCAGTCTCATTTTTTCATAGAAAGTTTATCAT
>LQRL01174900.1:624-15703 GCA_001703475.1 Hydroides elegans
TTTTAGTTGAATCATCAAAAGCGCAAATATGTAACAAACAATTTTAAAACTAAAATCCTTATAGAAATATGATTTCTTTGTTCTATATTAATATAGCTAAATTCTAATTATCAAATATCATTTACTTATTATTTGGCCGTAACAAGTTATATAATAACTCCATATTTATTTTCTTACAGATTAAATCAAACATTAACCTGCATTTGTTTCCTAATTCATCCCAACTGTCATCGGGAAACATCTCAAGGGTAAACTGTTCAAGCACCAAGTTCACGGTGAACCAGGAAACACATGGTACTCCTCTGGTCGAGACGGCCAAGTCCCCGGCGTAGTTTTCCTCTGTCGTACATTCGTCTACAAGGCATTCATGAAGGCACTGTGAACAGTCTTGTATTTTGATATGAGGGAGCGCTCATACACCGTTTTGGAAGAGCAGCTCACGAGCTGTGTATTACAAATGGGCTTCCAAACGAAACGCCCCAGCTGTCTCGGAAACATTGAACACCTCTTTTTAACATTCAAATGTGAAAGAAGATTTTTAGCTGTTGTTTGTATTTGCAAAGTTTTTTTTTTCGAAAATACGTCGTGAGATGTCTCTTTTATATCATTAATAATATATTGACGTTTTTCTCATATTTATACCATTTATGCCCCCGGTTCAACATTTTCTGGATTTTCTTGTGACAGAAAACGTTCTTTGATCTTTTTAAAAATTTTATTTGGCTGTAATCTTCAAATTACAACAATATTTTCAAGCCATCAATCTATTGTTAACCACTTGGATGGTTTGGTGATTCTTTTGGGTCAACTCACCAGATTCGCAGTAGGGCCCTCGAAAGCCGTAGACGCAGTTGCATGTGAAAGAACTATCGGCCCCCGCCTCACACTGACCGAAGTTCAAGCATGGATTGGGCATGCAATGGTCGTGGTTTTCTTGGAGAAAAAAAACATCGATTTAGAAAGAGATCTTATAAAATGTTAGCAACGCACATTATAAGTGAATTCATAAGTTTATGCAGTTTATGTATTGAATATGGTACGGAGCTCAATAATTAAACGATTGTTTGAGGTAGGCAATGCATTGGTAGCCAATGTTTTTTTTTTATATAAATGGAGTTGACCGATTACTCTCACCGACTTAGCTTGTTATCAAACATAATGAATCATGAATATAAGAGGACTGTTATCGAAACACTTTATATCATTATGGTAACCTATATACATATTAAGAGGTCCAACCTGGACAACGTTGGATGTCACAGTATTCTTGCACGAATCCACTTTGATCATCATTCTCTACGTAGCAGAAAGGACCAGCAGGGTCATTGGTGGGATTCCTGAGTAACAATCAAGCAGTGAGACCAATTATTTAGATACGTAAATTCAAATTGAATCGAAATATCTATTGAGTAGATATACATAAGATATATGCTTATTGTAATTTATAGAGATTGCAATGGCCTAGAAAGGACACGTTATTTATTTTTTTATAACATGAGATGATAATTTTAGTACAAACCAGAACAACAGGCTTAGAGAGAAAATGCCTACCTGCATTTATTGGCGAGATATTCATAACTCTCTTCTCCAAACTGACTGATTCGGTCGATGAAAGGATTAATGGCGAAGTCTCCCTGATGGCGCCCCTATAAACGAAAATCGCTATTACAAGTACATACATGTGATAGTGCCAAATAAATATATTTTAAACAATTTAAATTGATGATAAAATGGAAAACCATAGGCAGACATTGCGGTTGAATAACATACACATCGATTAAAAATATCCAAGCGATCACTATAGGGTTATTTGTGAGCGTTAATTATGCATATGACCTACCCACAAGTTACCTTTTTTGTCGTCTTGATTATAATGAAAAGGTTGATATACCACATTCAAGTAAAGCCTGTGAGGAATCTCATAGCTACTTAACCAAATGACAGTCAAATTAGGATGTACATGTGTAGGTAAATGTGTACCTCCACATTGAGTTGAATGAGTTCTTCCCAATTGTGGCATTGGCGACCGGAAGCAGTGGTTGCTATGTCGCCATTGTAGCGGTTGTCATGGGTGACACACTCCGTAGTCTCGACTGCAAAATAGCATAATTTTTTTGTAAGCAGAAACTATACGTACATGTATGTAATATGCGGATCAAGAAATATATGATAGGGGGTGTCCAAAGTAGAAAATATCAGAGCGAATAGAAGCGTCAAATTATAAATTTATTCATTTTCTTGCGCTACATATTAAACGCACGATTGTCAGCTGGCACGGTCACACCTGTAAGGATGTATAAACAGTTCGTTTGAAAATCATCATATTTTCTACAAATAAGCGAACGTCCATATTTTACAGACGACCTCTAACAACTCACCTGGACATTCTGGAATGTTGCAAGATTGGAGGTTGATTTCTCGATTTTGAATGACTAAACATACTGGAACCTCAGAATCGCCAAAGAATCTGAATCAACAGTGTATCAATAATAACAAAATAATATGTATAAGAAATGCAATGTACAAAGTCATAACACATTTTCATAAACGATTCTCGCCATATATGCAAAACATTTGCACTTGATGATCAGATGACCTGTTTTATCTATATATTTTTGCAATAACAATTCATATTTATTAAAATCTCAATTTATAACTATGACTATCCACTTCGGCAACCGCTTTTACTCATTAAGAAACAACCTGCAATGGTTGGCGAGTTCATCCCACGACGTGAAACCAGGGAAGGCGTCGTGGCTAATGTCGTGTAAGCGCAGATCGCGTGCAACCGACCACAAGAGACATTGCCCTCCGTCGCCCGCCACTGCCAGGTTGCCGTGGTAACTGTGGCCGGGGCGATAGCACTCATCTTTTTGAGAGAAGAGTTGGCATGCAGCAGTGCAAAAGCTGGGTTTAAGGGCTAGTGTGTCATTGTTTGGTTAGTGTATGAGGCGGTTTAAGCTATTTTGGGTTATCGAGAGTGTGCGTCAAATGCATTGAAATATGTAGTGCACAATGTAATTAAGCAGTTTTCTTTTAAAATAAAATTTAAAGTAATAATTAATTATGGTTTTAAACGGTATAATGCTATGTCTCTTTACCAAAATACCCGTTCCGAAACTACCTTAAACCCATTCATACATACATGACTCGCAGAAGTCTCCGAAATAACCACGTGCACATTCACACAGAAAACCATCGGCCTCCAAGGCGCATTCACCGCTGTTTAGACAAGGATTGGGCGTACACGGGTTCGCATCTAGATAAAATGTGATACGTTAAAACCAATGCGATTGGATTGTAGTGTATACTCTACAATTTCCAGACTAGGTAAATTAAGTGGAACAAAATAGTTTGGAAGTCATATACTAAATCACTGAAATATAATTCTTACTTCATGCAGATATGTAAGGTAAAATATTACATCTATGTAGTTTAAATCTTATTCAATACAATAATGAAATAGATAGATTAGCAAATAAGCTTAGAACTGAAAACAATAAAAAAGAACACGTGCAGTGGCGCGCAGGCTTAACTTCTTGATTTCTCTAACGTTTAGCGTTTAGCGTTTAACGTTTAAGGGTTTGAAAGATAAGAAAATGGCGTTTAACGTTTAGCGTTTAACTTTTAGCGTTTAGTGTTTAACGTTTAGCGTTTAGCGTTTGATGAATGGGCATATAAGAAATAAAATAAGCACTCGTAATGAAGCCTTTAACCTGTGGGTGGCTATGGTTTAGCGTTTAGCGTTTAACGTTTAGCGTTTAGCGTGTAACGTTTAGCGTTTAAGGGTTTAGCGTTTAGCGTTTGTGCGTTTAGCGTTTAGCGTTTAGCGTTTGTCTCGAGAAGTTGGGAGTGCGCGCCACTGTTAGTCAAAGCCCCTTATATCCGAGCTTTTTAAATGAATACCTTGACAAAGAGGAATGTCGCAATACACCTGAGATGTATCGTATTGCTCTAGTCTGGGATCAACAAAGCAATATGGCCTTTCATCACCATTTGGGTTCCTTTTAAATAAAAATGATCAACATCATATGTGCAAGAAAATCATATATTACAATTAATCGAGGAACGACTTTGTAAATTTAAAAAAAAAATTACTATAAGGTAAAATAAAAACAATGAACAAGACGATGTGGCACGAGGAAAAACGTAAATCACAATAATTATTTTTGGTAAATAACCTTTTTTATTCAAAGAAAATGAGTAGAAGGTAAGATAAGAACAACTTTCTATGTTTACCGACCTGCATTTGTTCCCCAGCTCGGAAAAGGACAAATCTGGTACCATGCTTATGTCCTCTTCGAGAAATCTGAGCATCATGCTCAAGTCGTTCGATGCAAACTGGTGGCTTTCGTTCAAGGCCATGATGTCTGTCCACTGGGCACAAGGAAGCCCTGTTTCACTGACGGACAAGTGGCCGGCATACTGGCGCGAATCGTGTGGAAGGCATTCTTCTGCAGATGATATGTATCGGATTTGGTGGAGATAAATGGATTGTGTTTTGGGGTGCTTATTCAGTATGTTATGCACAGGTGTTACGTGTCAATATGTCCTCCCGACCATTAAGTCCACCCGCTGCCATTTTGCCATTATGTCCTTCCGAGCTATACCATAATGTCCTCCGGTGACCATTTTGTCCATCCTACCTTTACCATTATGTCCTCCTGCTACCATTATGTCCTCCCTGCCCCTACCATTTTGTCCTCCCCCGACCAAAAAGTCCTCCGCATATTGCCAAATGTGTACTCTATTTTATTTTTTATTTTTCCATTATTCAACTTGCGGCAGAGTCCATAAAGAATATTAACATTTGAGTATACTTAAGGACAAAAGTTCTGCACCACCAAAAGTAAAAATTCATATAAATTCGAGTAGTGGGTGGATTTTAATCAAATTTTCACACAATATGGAATTATATTTCTACATTGCCTTAAAAAAATTGCATGTTCCTTATATAGATATTTTTTTCATTAATAGACATAATATCACTCACTTCTGCATTTTCCGTTTTCCTATTTCTAAACCTTTACTAACTCATGGCTGCTTGTAGCTGGTATGGGTACCCAATACGTCGATAAGTGAGCCTATACGTCTTGGCATGGACTTGATCAGTCCCGTGACGTGATAATGAGGTGTGCGAACCATCAATCTCCTGCACCCAGGGATTATGATAACGCTCTCTAGGTCTTCGGTAGACCCGCTGTCATGCGACATTTTGGTACAATAAAATGTGTGAGTCATTGCTAAACACGGTATCGTTTCAGTTTCTATTAGGCCATGCTGCTCCGATGTGTTTTTGGCCCATTGGAGCTTTAAGCGTTGGCTTTGGTTGTCACGTACGGGATCAACGAAGGCTCTTCGTAGCCGAATCGTAGTTTTCGCGTAAACGGCGTTAAACCGTTTTGGCGTTTATCCTCGGATAATACCGACAATGAATTGTTCTTGCTGTCTGTTCAAGACTTCGAAACTTACTTTGAATGCGTGTGAGGCTAATTTCGCGATCCTAATAGGGTGTTGTTACTCGCAGCCCACCAGAATACATGTATGGGCGATCGACAGGTCAATCTGGTTTCTTTTAAACGTGTCACGAGACGTTAAACTAATGTTCGATGGAGCTTAAAATGCCTTACAACAGCATTGTGTTGGGCTCCAGCCATAAACATGCCTTTAGCCTGCTCCCTTTCGATCTCAGAAAATTGTGGCATCTTTAAACTTGAGTCACCACCCATTTTTCTTCTTTATTTGACCTTCCCCATTGTTATACTATACAGCAACATAAATTTCGCCGCCATAGACAAAGTCAATATGACAACAGGGCCCTGAGTAGTATATATCACATTTGATTCAGTATTGACACTTTGAATCAGAGTATTGACAAATCAATAAACAGTATGGTTGGTAACACACTGTTTAATAAACTTGTCAAAGTTCAGAAAAATCGAGCTGAAAGAAATAGATTTATAAAAAATATAAAAAATGAATAAATGGTGCATCTTTTATTGTCCTTAAGTATATATTGCCGCCTGCCGCGTCTCATGTGAACAGGCCCTTATGCGTTAGTTATGTTTCTATATGCTCACTTTCGTGGCTCGATGTCTAATTATGTTTAAATGTAGTCAAGGCTAGCATAGTTCAATACAGATCCTGAATACTATACAAACGTACGATAATATTTCTAGCTAAGGACGTAAATGTACATTTACATGTAGGCCCCATAGTAACTCGAGATTATAAAACGTTGACATTGCAAATCTACATATAATTTAGCTGCCCCAACTACTAGAATTCAATTATACATTATACCTTCACACGTGGGGATCGCACATGTGTCCAAAATGGTAGCCCCATTGTTAAACACCATACACTGAGGGGACTGTAGGTGGTGGAAAAATCTTTGAAAAACAAGAATGACATTACTAAATAATAATTCATTTCACATTATGAAAAATAGAGTTATACTAAAGTGGAATGTTCAAATTAATTACAAATTTAGCAAACCACACTTATTAAGTGACAAGGTATGATTTTTCTATAACACACCATTAATATACAAATAAGGCATTGAAACGTGGTCAAACACTAATGGCCGGTTTCTGTTCACGGTGTTAGCATCAAGCCGGTGTTGGGCATTTCAGGAACATGCGTGTTTCTCATCAGTAAGTCGATGTTCATACACATTTACATGTAAACACTATTGATATTAATAGGCTTAACGATAATCTATTTTAAAATACTAGTGTTTTGCATCTGGAAAGAAAATAAGGAAGCGCTCAAGCCTGTCTCAAGCCTTGCTTGGAACCAACACCGTGATCTGCAACCGGCCATATGAAACAACCTGCAGTAGTTTCCAGGATCAATGCCGTCATATGTTGTCATATTGAATAAAGCATTCGGGGAGTGCTCCACGATATCATGCCAATTTAAACATGGCTTCCCACTGGTCGATACATCTAGGTTCCCATGGTAATATGAGCCGTAGGATTGCGGCATGCGACAGTCGCCTGGAAGTACAGCCAAAAGGAAAATAAAATTCAAAAGGTTACGCAGTAGTTGGCTTCATTTGTGGAAGAGTGTCGATATGGGTCAACATTTTAAAATAGTAAATGTTCAAATTGGCAAACCAATTCAACAACTGCCGTTTATCCAACAACCAAATCCAACAACTGCCGTTAACCTGTAACTCAAGTTTTGGTTCATTTGACTCGTGGTCAAAGAATGGTGTTGACATCGGCAGGGACAGGGCCTACTTCAGAGCGTTGGAGGTCCTGTGTAACATGATCTAGGCGAACTAGTTCTAGTTAAGCCAAATAGTCCATATATCTCAAGTTTGGACCAGGATATTTTGTTAAAACAAATAGTAACCCAGTCTATATTGAGTATTGAGAAATGAGTAATTGGCCCTATACTTATATAGAGTCTACTTACTTGATTCACAATGAAGACCCCAGTAGCCCTCAGGGCAACTACACCTAAACTCTTGATTTTCGCCTCTGACACAAATCCCTTCGTTCCAGCACGGATTTGGAATGCAAGGGTTCGAATCTGAAAAGAAAGATATAGAGAAAACGCACACTTTGTACCGATGGAACGTTTAAGGTTGTCAAAAAGATTTTTTTTTTCGGATTTTTTTTCTGGATTGTAGAGTTTTTCCTTTCAAATGATTTATCTTGGATAAGTTACACAATGTGGTATGACATGTCACAATTGAATAAAATATGATTAAAATATATTTATGCGTCTCATATTTTTGCGTTGCGGATAAATATATATAGTAAAAATGGCATGGAAAAAACATGACGCAAACGATTTTCCGGTCTTTTAATCAAATATGTTCTTTCAAACCATCGGCCTTTTGGAATCACACTCTTTTTTTCACTAACACAACAAGATATGATATTTCATGAAAAAACCATTAACATCTTAGTATGTTTTAACATTTTACAATATTTGTGTGCATCTTACATTCATTAAACTAATGGCATCCTTTAATATCATGTGTTACCTGAACTACAACGAGGAATGTCACAATATTCCTTGATTGCTATCATATGATAACCATTTCGGTGAAATATGTAGCATGACGGGCGTGCTTCATAAAACGGGTTCCTGAAAACCGGAAACACAAACTCTTTACGTCGCGACGTATAATAATAATGTTGAGAAGTATTAGATGTTACAGCAAAAATTTAAATACCTCCCTCTACCTTCGATGATGCGGATACTAGGTTTGTGCCAGGGCCTATATACAAGAGTTAAGAGGGACTTGGAAACAAGATGGCTGGAAGCTTGCCTTTTTTCGATATATTTCGACTGTTTGATCAGCACATGACCTCTGTCTATTACCTGCACTTATTGCCAAGTTCCTGCCACGAGGAGGCGCGGAAGAAGTGCGGATCGTGAATGAAACCAATTGAAGAGCGGAAATGTTCACTTTCGTCTGCGATCATACTCCAAGGGTAGCACTGGCGCCCATACTCGGTTATGGCCACGTTGCCATTGTACTCGCCTCGCTGGTTAAGGCACTCCACTGGATATGTGTCTGATATAGAGAGTTCATAATGTCATAATGCAGTTTAATATGATTTAATATGATATGCACAGTTTGTATTAATGTGAATACAAATCTTAGTGATGGGTTACATAATTTTGTTTTGTACATAAATTGTTTTCTTTTCTTAATAAGCGACGGTTTAGCTTTGGAAAACATACCTGAGATAATTCCCAATGCCCTATTTATTGTTTCGTCTATATTATTGTAATAGTCACACATGTGCGATTTTTGTTTAAATCGATGTTTTTCCAATATGTCTCTAACAATTGCTAATTGTACTATTATAATACACAGACTGAAACTTTATAAATGAGAGAAATGCTCAGTCTTACGCAACCGAAAGTTGGAGTTGGAGTTAGAGAATGTCCGATTATTAAATTACGAAAGTGTGATTTACCTGAGAACTTTGGAAAGACTTCGCACAAAGTGAGCGTCGACCTAAACAACGAAGGATCTCGCACGATGCTTAGGTACCTGCGTTGAAATGACATTAATTGTATGTGAGAGAGTTATTAAGGGAAAAACGTACAGTGCCTCTGGCACTAAGGATTTATAGCATAAATTGCCGCATTTAGGTACAATAGGAAAGAGGTTATTAATGAATTTCGAAGTGCAAATTATAGTTTTCAGTGTTTTGAATTGGTCCTGTTTCCTTATAGAAGGTTTACATACTGCTCACTTGTTGTTTCACTTTTTATAATGATCCATATTCAACAAAATGTTCCATCATAATGGTTTAATTTATTTATGTTGTCTGGCATATAGATCCACATCCGCCGACAAAAAGGTGTTCCCTTTACTAACAGTTGTTACTACAGGCGTTTTATATATTTCCATTACCTTCCGATGGGCGATTCATCAAAGTAGATCGTGGTTCCGGACTCGGTCGTAACTAATGGGTACTGGCGATAAGCGACGAGCTGACTGGACTCGGACATGTGAGGATCGGGGTAGTCGCTCATCATGTATATGCTGAATGTCTCCAATTCTTCGGCTGATGTATATAAAAAGATATGCAAACTATATGAACATGTATATTACGAAATATGAAGAGTGGTTTACTTCAAGATTTGCTTAGATTACAATTGAGTGATAATAAGTAAACCCGATTATTGTTATCACTGGATATATTTCATCACATGCCCGCATCGATCATTTGTTTAAAGAAACATCCAATTTAATGTCAAAAATACATACAATTGACCCCTAATCGACATACGTTTATATAATGCTGTGATATATATAGTGATTCTGATAGGCGTTGTGCCATACCAAGCCGAACACTTACCACAACAATCGGCGCGACTGACGAACACCACGCCATAGACCTTTCTCTCCCTGCCGAGATCCAGTGTCCACCATGGAAAAATCTCACTTTCAGTAGAAAAGCAATGCCCTGCCTGCGCGTTCTGGTTAATGTCACCATCTATAGCATTAGTCACGTGACCAAGACCAACCGACGAGGAATAGGCATCAAAGCCTACTGAGCTCTCTGGTACCAATAAAAAATAAGGTTATACTGATTACGACTGTGTGTACGTATTCTTGGCGGAAGTGACTGAGGATTAAAATAAATTAATTCATTACCATATCCTTGGTAAAACATATTCATTCTTGAGAAGTTGGGGTTTACAATAATCGTAGCATCTTTGTACATTAGAAATATATACATATTTACCGCAACCGATAATCTCCCAACGTAGCGCAACTGCACCGTGGTACTCGACCGGAAGTAGCCGAACATAGCGCGTCAGCACGTGGCCGTCCAAAAAGTAGTTCGTCACCTGAATCACAGTTGCTCAAAATAAACTAAATCGAGCTCGACTATACAAGATGTTTTTGTTATTTTGGGTTTCAGTGGGCCACATGTAAATATTGGATGATCACACATACAGTGTGTTACGTTTTTATATTGTATTTTAAGCAAGTTAAGTCCTTTTAATTTGATACGAGTTTAACTGTATATGGTCAACTTGAAAATGAGATTCGATGAAAGGAGACTTACTTTTGTGTTTCGGTCTTTGTTGGCTTTGAACTGAAACGGTCTTTGCTCAAATTGGTAGATTGATTCAATATTCGTGAAGCTAAATCCTGATGATTAAACAGGAGAAATAATAACTACATATATAATGTAAAAAACGGAGAACCTACTTAACTCTTGAGGTATTCTTGGTATAAAATCAATAACAAGGGTAAGTAATGGTAAAAAAATATTGTATTGCTTTGCCTTTCTAAGATAATAACTCATTATATTATTAAACATAAATATTATTTAATTGCTATGAAAGATTTATAGATTAATTGTAAACCTTTGAAAGTGAAATAGTTTATTCATTTATCATAATTATAAAATTGCATTTATTGTTAGATAAAACTACATAGACTCCTGAAAAAAGATAAACTAGCCTCGAAATACTAGCCGGACGTTATCATCTTGCAACTTAGAAGCAAAGACAACATGTACCTATCTATTATTTTGCTGTTTATAAATTCCCTTACCTATTTCAAAGAGCGTGACCCATTGATCTGCGTCGTGACGGCCTTGTGTGATCACGCCCTCAACGATACGCACCTGACCTAGGTCAGCCTATAGGTATAATGGGGAATTAATTTCAGTTATTTATAAAAGGTTAATGATAAAATACTATGTTCTTTATAGAATCTAGGTATATTTTTATTATGTTGATGTTTATAAGCACACCAGTAAATACTCATTTGTTTTGCTTAGACTATAAAAAGTGGATACATTTCCATATACATGTATATAATCACCAGGATCCAAGGACGTGCGTCTACAGGGTTCGCAATCCATGCTCCTGGTAGTCTACCCTGTGAGACTTGACCAAGTCTAGATCGAGTGGGTAGCGTCCGCTGATTGAGGGATGAAGACGCGGTTAGTCTAGAGTCGTCAAGTCGGTGTCGGATGGAGGAGATGAGTTTCTTGTCACATTTGTAGAATTGGCCAGTCACTAGAACATGCAAAAAATTCAAAGCACTGGTATTTTAGTCAATGCATAACAAATAAAATGCACTTTACTTGGAGTTTCACATTCGTGATAGACTTAAAAGCAATGTCACAGTTATTTTGACATATAGAATTGTTCAAACTGGTGATGAGTTGTTCTATCATTTTTTTTTCATGCGAGATATTTAAAACGTGTCACATACCTTTCGACAAAATAATACATTTATTCTAATAAAGTCTACAAGTCTACAAGGTACATTGACAGAGTCTTAAGTCAATATTATGTTTTGTCCGTTTCACATATCGTTATTTCAGCATATTGGATTGTACCTGGACAATACGTGATGTGACACACCTCCATCACAGGCTCATTATCCTCGAACGTATAACACCCTGGAACGTACACTCCAAGTTCTTCCACGCTCCTGCAAATACGGTACAGTACCTGGGAGTATTTCTATTAGAGGGCGAACAGCATCATGGTTTATTCACACAAAGAATGACGATTCCCTCTTTTGTGTTTCATCACGTATATAATATTGGTATTGATGAGCATTTAAAATCTAATAATATAAGCTTGCTTAAGATTATTGTCTTTTTCTTTAAGCGATAAAATCTGTTATTGTATTTTGATAAACTTTGTCGTATATCTATATTCATATTGAAATGAGTAGAATCTTTCTAGATGACATATCGTTTTAGTTGATGTACCCTTAATACTAACACAGAATCATATCGTTAAACCAGCGCATTTGCTTTAATTTACCCCTCGCCCTCCCAAACACCAACCTGCATTTATGTCCGACATCGTCCCATGTCTGATCCGGGAAAGTATCGAGACTGATGTTAAAAGGTGGATGAGGAAGGTTGTAGATGGCGACCCATGGAATGCATTGCTTTCCCGAAATGGACACTGAGAGCTCACCAGAATAGGTTTCACCCAGATGCAGACAAGGAACCTCTGCAAGACATATAAAATCCATAAGAAATAATCATATACGGTAAAACAAAAAACTTGAGAATTACTTGAGACTGCGATCGTGTTTTGACTTTAGTGTGATAAAAAACTGATTTCTCAATGTATTCCTATGCTAAATGTTTCTAGCTAGGAAATAGTTCTCAGGAAACATGTGTGCGCAAATTATAGATACCGCGCAAATTCAAGAATCATATTTTAACATGCATATAGTTAAAAGGTTTGCGATTGTTTGTCTCTTTTAAGCAACCAGATACGGTTGAATATTCTATGTGGCTAACAAGACGAGTAGCGACAGCAATTCTTGTTCTTTTTGTGTTTTTTTTTAATAGGACTTAATCAAATTTACGAAATTTCTAAAAAGAAACATATAAGGTTAAGAAGCGATGTCATTAAAGTTTGACCAGGCCCTATTTCACAATATATGGCTTAGCTGAACTAACCTATATCACACGTGACCCCTGTCCATCCAGACGCACACTTGCAGAACGGGCCACGGATACCGTATTCACAGCTTCCCCCGTTATTGCACTGCAGATCTACTCCACATCTTTCATCTTAAATAATAAGGGTTTGTGATATGACGTGATATTCATGTTTTATTTTAGATTTTGACATAAATTAATCAACAATCTTAGAAAACATTAAATATAGGACTGTCACATTCAATATCAGTTCTGATGTTAAAGTTTTGAGTATGAGATTCACCAACATATATAGTTAAGAATATAGGATGTTCACATATATATTCAAATGATTTTCAAATGAAATCCGTAGAAAGTACTGTAAATCAAAAGGAAAACCAATGCCACATTCAAATTAACTTCGGAAAAGGACAAAATACAGAATGTTATATTAGTTTTGTTCCACTAGAAACATATTACCTTGACATGTGTCAATATTGCATGATAAGACAAAGAGCTGTTCGCTGAACTGGTTCAAGACCCAACACACGGGCCCTGCCTCTAGGTTCAGAGGGTTCCTGTTCCGAAAGCAAATGCGATATATAAAATTAGAATATATAATCTTGTACATTTATATCAATGCCTGTTTCATAAAATATAGTTCTTTAAACACAAATCACAGTAGACTAGTAACCACTAACCAATAAGTATATATTAACGTCAATTACAGAAAACAAAGTAGGAACCATAAGAGCCAGTTTACACGAGAAGTGTCAAGGAGCGGACGCGGTTCTTTGTAGGACTGCGTCAAACATTTGGCGGTAAAGTCCTATTAAGGATATAAAAGAACCGATGTTGCTGTCGCTCCTTGCTGCTTCCAGTGTAAACAGGCCCTAAGCAATCAATTGGATAGACCCAAGCATCGCTATATGTACAAATAAGCTGCAAAAGATATATCAACATTTTAGTTTTCACTAGTGCTTGACCGAATCATCCTTCCGTTTACTGGGGAAATTAGCTTCCTATGTTGACAAAGCCCCAATTCTGGTGATATCGCGGCAATTCACTCACCGACATCTATTTTCAGCCATTCTCAGATCGTCTTCTGTAAAGAGTTCTGTATAAGTGTACCACACATCCGAGTCCAGAGTGTTCCATAAATAGTCCATCGTCATTTGCCTGACATGATCCCATCGCGTGCATGGAATTGCCGCATCACGGGCCCCTGTGATGCCGTCTGTGTCCTGGACGGTATTCTGATATCCGCCGTAGTGGGTGTAGCTTGGTTCACAGTCTCCTTGTTCTGTAAGAGAGTCATGGATTGGTCTAAATTGGATCTTTTATATAGTTTTGTCAGAATTTGTTAAATACTTGTCCATGATTTAGTTTTGGGCTTAATTAGTGGAAATTAATTAAAAAAATGATTTCTCTAGTATTCTGTATATTCCATACTCTGGTAGACTCTACTGTTACGCGTGTCATGACAAGACCAATATAACATTGTACTTCGTACTTAAATAGTTACTTTTGTTTGACTTTAAAAACTTACCGATACAGTACGGAACAGCACATGGTGAGGTGAAAACATTTCCTCCCCACAGAACCACACAATGTAGGTCAGTGTGGCCTGCTCCGGTTGGGCTGAAAAAAAGGATTGCAAAGTGAGATTATATGACAAAGGATGTCATAGCTAAAAGCCTGGCTGGTTCACAAATAGGGGGACCAACGGGTATTTTTGCCTTTTCTTATATTAGTAGACTTTTAGGTGCTATTTACTCGGCAATAATCACGCGGCGTGCGTTTACATATTAAAATTATATACTCGACAACAAAAGATCTTTCCGGTGTTTTTAGGTATTGTTTATCATTATTTTGTCTATAATTTATCTATTTTAATCAAACTGGCCGGTGTCAAATATAATTTATTTGTATTGTCTAACTGTTCCACTTCTTTGAACTTGATTTGTCCCAGACGTTGATCAGCTCTATCGAAGGACGCCAAAACACAATTTTTCCATATAAATAGGCATGCTCTTGCAAAACTTAAAAAGCGCTATATTCATTGGCAATACTAAGGTTTTCAGGATTCAAAAACGGTCTGAAAAAATAAATTTCGATTTCTGTAACGATGCCACGGCTCTCTCAAATAGATCGAGAAAGAGCGATTGGCATGCTCAATGGCG
>LQRL01174911.1:1038-25583 GCA_001703475.1 Hydroides elegans
GATAGAAAAACGGGCAGGGGAGGAGGGATCGCTGTTATATACGAAAAAACACTGAACCCAAAGCAGTTTCCCATTTCGGACTATACCTCCTTTGAGTATGATATTTTACGGCTATCGACGAAGAGTGGATATGTTTGCTTGATAGACGTTGTTTGCACGATTTCAGACCTCCATGTAGACAACATACGTCCTGATATGCTATTTGCTGACATTATCGCAAGATGTTTGAATTGTGACGTTATGTTATCTTTGGTTCTCGAACAGCACTCATAAGACATTTGAATCACCATCAAATCATGCTTCGATTCTTAGTTTGTGTGTGGTGTCTTTAATTCCTAGACGGACTTACGCAATCACATCTCTACCAGTTCAAAATAAAGGTGCGCAATTGTTCCTATGTCTGCACTGTGGAGTCGTTGAACGTATAAGGTTGATTTGTTTCGAATATTAAACGTTACATATACCATTATCAATTAAGGAGGCATGGATGACAACACTCCATGCTTTCTGTGTACATTTATTTTGTATGATAATCACACAATTAATTAGAAAAATACAATCAGATACATTTGACAAAGACATTCCGATAGCCCATGGTTTCTGAAATTGGTGTTGTTTTGACATTTCTTATTTTAGCTTTTAGTTTTTACTTTAGCTCTGAGGTCTTAATGGAAAAACATGGTGACATGCCAATCACAATAAAATGATAGGTCATAAAAAGGAAATAAACACCAAAGCCTCTTTTACCTGAAGGTTGTTCATTACATATGGTTTCTGCGCAACCAGTTTAAGAATGCTGATGTAGCTGTTCTTGCACTTACGTTCACAAGGAGATTTTACATTTCTAAAAAGGTTGCTGAAAGAATGTTATATATTATAAAGATAAGTACTTTTAGATTTGATCATATGGATTTCGAATACACGATTTATGGACTCATCCAGTATTAGCTGTGGGAATTTAAACGCAAAATATATAAATTAAGAATCAATAGATCAACTATTTGAAAACGAAGGACATTCATTATACAAAACAGGAAGGACACATAATTCAAGATGGTTTATGGGGGAAACAGCAATTACTGCCATTTAGCAAAGCTCTTTGACGAGGGTTTTACCATGAATCAATTGTTTTTCTTTGATCAGTCCCGTTCAGTACCTTTAATCACAATGTACCGACATCTCTTAGTTAGTGCCCATTTGGCAAGGGTCATCCATTATACGTAGCATTCGGACATGACGTTGAGAGAACATCCTACGTTTGACCTATATGAACGTTTAACGGACCTCATTTCATGTCCTGGCGTCCAGTCAACTTTATTCTTATGTCAGACTAAGACGCGACGGCCATGTAACATATTTTCCAAATAGACGTCCGAAAAATGTTTATATGGAACCATAGTAATGTGTCCTCTCAACATCCGTGGGCGTCTTGCGCAGTTTGATTTTGCAGATGCTTGTATTAAGAAGAAACGACGCCAAAAGATATAGATGCAGTTAGATTATATGTACAGAAATAGTTCCCCGATGTTATGCGTTTATTGTTGTATGACAATTCCAATCATCACATCGTTTCATAAGCTGCACTCACATCATGGTGACATAGAAACTCAGCTGAGACATCGTATCTTAATTAATAATACTTTTTTTTGCAGACATGGGTCCACATTTTAGCTTATCAAATAAACGGGTTCAATCTGTGTGATCCAAACAGAATGAAACAGAATCGTAAAACTAATTAATTACAATGATAATGATAATGTAAATAATAAAAATCCTCAGAACGAAAAACGAGGGTACAAGTATATGAATCGTTAAAAAGCTGTGCTTAACTATATGTTTTTGAAACTAACTAACTCTGTTTTATTATAATTACTTTGAATTAAACGATGATGAATGCAAATATGACATTTTAAAGATAGTTTAAATTTTGATAGAACACTTATCAGTATGTTAATGTACTCACACACAGGATTATATGGTTATTATTGTGATTATTCGATTGTTGTATCAGGTGATTGCATGTTTGCTGACTTTTCCATCAAGAAATTTGGTAAAAAAACAGGAGAAATAAAAGGAATGTCAATATTGGAGAAAAATAATGAGAAAGGAATCAATGTAATTCAATTTCATTTTTTGCATTTTAAGCTTTTGTCACGTACATTTTGCAATGTTCAGACAGAAGAATATTTTTTTTCCCAGAAATATGTAAATTGTATTCATTTTTATGTCTTTATAGTTATATATGAGCATCTAAATGAGCATCTAAATAAGAAATAAAAACATGAAATAACTTCAGGATCCTGTTTTAGGGCAAATATGCCAATAAGACATGTGACGCGCCTTATTTTTTTAAAATCAAAATAACGTTAAGCATCAAATGCCCTTCCTATCTGAATATTGCTATAATGGCACGAAACAGTTTCATATCATCCCATTTGACCTGTGTTTGGTTTTTGTTGTATTCAAGAGTCTATAAGCAGGTTTTCCGGCCTATTTCTTAGGAAGGTTTGTTTGAGCGTTCGTGTTGACGAAGTAAAAAAGAATAATTTAAACCTGGAGATATAACTCACAAAACACGTTTACTGTATATCAAGGTAATCCTTCATCAAAGTGTTGGTGTGTGTGACATTTGTAAATCGTGAGAGAAAAGTAATACCTTACCTAATTATAGAAATAGTTTTTCAAGGAATTTAAGGGGTCCGTGCAACATTGTGTTAAGTCTGAAAAGGACGTTTCGAGCAAAGAGGCACTCAATGTTTTTGAATAAGTTACTTTTATAAGCATTGACAAGTGGCCAAAGAATGGATTGAATTGATTTCGTAGCATTATTTTTGTTGATAACATGTATTTATAAAATTTGACCTTTTGAACTACATTTTGGCGAACAAGTTAAGTCGACTTAACCCATTGCTGCACGGAGCCCTTCAATTGCATTTCTATATCAACAATAGGCCACATTTACACAGAAACGCATGTAGACTCGTTCTAGACTTCTAAGTTATTTCTAATAAGGAAGACATATATAGATGTTCTAGATTATTTATACATTATGAAATGGTTAAGTGTTCTAAGAACTAAGCGCATTGAATCACCGATGAAACCATTTGATTTAGATACTTTTAGAAAGAATAAATATAGAGTCTTACTATTTACAAAGCTGTTAATATTTTCGTTATAAAACGGTTATTCCGAAGACAATAATAACAATTATTGCGTTTTAAGACCTAAGAAAACCGAGTGACTGCCGTAAACGTAAACATAATGTACCAATCGAGCTCATAACAACACAATGTCACGTAAAGGGAAAACAGAAGCATATACGTATTATTTTATCATACATTAATTATTTTATAATACATTTTAATACATTATTAAATTGTCGATTTTGCATTTGAGTAAGAAAACATTTCAATGCAGATAAGTGGTTGTTTTACACAATGTTTGATTAATATAAATAGGATTGTGATTACATATATTATACAATAGTTTGCATCACTTTAAGAATTAAGTTTCCAAGTGCATTAGATAAGATTATATACAATATTACATGGACATTTATCATATTAATTCATTGATTTATATATGTTTTTCATTTGGAGATATATAATTTAATTTTAATTTTGACCGTCGCCCTAAAATCAGTAAAGAAGCAAAGTTCATAATTTATAAAGGCGGGGTAAAACGTATATTTGAATATAGGAACCTATTTTTCCATTTCTAAGAGGCTTTATTAAATAAAAATGTACTATCAATATGCCTGATGGACGATATTTACATAATAACAAAACAGATAATGACCTTTCGCAGCCTTTTCATTTTTCAAATCTCTATTGCTCCCACTCAATATTTATCGACAGTACAATAATAATAAGTGTAATATCGCATGACAGGTTATCTATAAATAGTGTCTATCATTTTAAAGTGACCAGGCATTGACGCAGCTAAAAGCCATATGATCTGTAATGCTATTTAAAAGTTGGAATAGTTTATTGTGACATTTATACTCATTCGGAATTGGCTATGTATCTACTAGCCAACACCCTTCCCCCTCTCCTCGAAACCGTGTTTAGAGGCATGTGCCTATATAGCTGTTATAAACGGTAGTTGAAATGTAGAAATGTTACATTGAATTTTAGATGTGTCTATTTCTTTATTATGTTCCTCATGGATGTACCAAAATATGTTTGTTTTGTATATATGCTCCTTTGACTATACAGCAATGCCTGTGGTCTGAGTCCAAATTACTTCTCCAGTGCGTGAGGACATTCTTTTCGCCAAATCAACAAAGGAAAGGCTTCCGTGCAAAAGGCTGTTAAGCTGCAATTATTTTCTACATTTATCTTAAACAATCAAAATGATATTTATTATAGGAATGCTATCGATTAATTTCCTATGAGGAAGATAATATCAAAAGGCTACCCAATCAACAATTGACTCGCTTCGATGCATAAAGGTGTTTTCGATTTTAAACAATTATTCAATATATCAACACTGTCTGGCGATATGTTACTGATTGGTACTGACTAGACTTTTCACATCTTTCGTCGATAACGTCTTATGTATGTTAAAATCTATTCCTATACATGTATTTGATATACTAGATGTTGAGTTCGAATAGTATTCGCTATGTTTTATTTCAGTCGCCTTTGCATGAGCAGAGGAATATATGGCTTTGAATGTCATGGACAATATATTAAGGAATGAATGGAATGTGACAGTATCGAATCTAGCAGTTTATACTTTGTAGGTAGGCTGCATCGACGTTGTCAAATTGCAATTATCGGTGAAAAAACGCTAAATGTTTTAACATGTACGTATTCTATAAATATAAGTCATAATATTGACATAATCATTATTGTGACCCAATTGCGAAACCATTACTATAATGAGCAAACACACAACCTTAAGGGTAGATCACAGTCTCAGATACTACGATATGCCTTATATATGTGTCAATTACAAATGAGATAACGTCTACAAAATACTTAACGCCAAACAAACGCCTTTATATAGGTATTTACGGCAGAGTAGCACCCCATAAATAATTACCAAAGAAAACCCCAACACCTTCAATCAATACTATGGATTAGTCGACGGCTCAGTTGATAAGGCCAGATTCGTCCATTGAGAGAAAGTGTTAAGTGATTTATCTGACGAGCGAGCGTTTTAACATTGGGATGACCCAAGTTCCTTTTCTGTTGCGTAACTGATGAATAATGAGTGAAATGGGAATACTACATGGATTTGATTTAGGGATGTAAAAAGGGTGGTACAATGATACTGTAACCAACTCAATCAATTGATGATAGACTGAACATCATCAACTTTTATATAAATTTATAAATTAAAAAAAACTTATTCTAAAGAAGTAAAGTATTATATTTGACAATGGCGTGAAGATACTATGCTGACAGTTTATGTTATGGTGCTCACCAATAAGCGTAATGAATATTATCGGACCTAAGTAGATTCCAATTTTCAACCACCGTTCCCATTTCAATATCAAGAATGTCATCTCAAGTTTTTCTGAGACGGGCATCTGCCCTTATTTGATGTACAAACTAATGTGCGATATATCTCATCCTTTAATGCTTTTCCAAACGAAATATATTTATTAGATATTAATTAATGATATGGAGCACGAATCAAACGCGATATAATGCTCTCACCACCGTTTGCAGTTATTTGCTCCACTTATCTCCACTCATCTAGGGTCTTCCCCAATACGTTCTATACAAAATGGCGTTTTATGTGATACATAAATGAAATGTTAATAAAATTTAGTGTGTTTAAGATGCAACTAGATATGTGCTAGATATGAAAAAAATCAAAACGCGAATATAACCACGGCCTTTTTATATGGTGATAGGTTTGTAGCATGTTCTATTTGTTTGATTTTGTTGATTTAACATACCAAGTAACCCACGACGGGGTAGATTATAATGCTATTTATATATATGAAAGTAGTAAAGTTTAAGGTTACTACTTTTGATTGCATTAATGCATAAACAGGCTTATGTTCACGCATTTTGGATTACAACTTCTGAAACTGCTAACCTAATTATTTGACAAATATACCGTCCGTAATGCATACAATAGTATTAATTGAACAACCCATTAAATCTCCCTGTCATCCCCTTGTCCACCTACTCGGGGGTTTCCCTCTCATACTCCAATTTTAGTTGGTTTGACTGCTGCACCACTAAGGAAACATAATTTTAGATCCATACATATAGCGGAAAGAGTTATTGTTTTTTAACAAATGACAATGGCAATTACAACATAGTCCTATTATAATTATATTGTATAAGATGACAATACCATGCTCGGATAATACAAGTGGCTTGCTATATGTGGGACATTGAGAAGTTCGTGGAAACGGTAAAATGGTCTCTATATGTGATGAGTAGATTACTTAAGAACTAATAGGCTGGCGACTAATTGCTCTAAAATCGTGATGAATGTGTTTCCAGGTCTACGTAGAGCACGTCAATTAAAGCGCGATGCAAATAACCATTAATGGTATCCAACTTCGTTGAAAATCTTTTTAAGCAAAGCAAAACGCGGTTTGTATTGTACAGACAATTGACCTAGAGTCACAACACGCACACGCAATAAGTAGCACCACTTTGTTAAAATAATTAAACAAGAGAAAACAGCTCAGCAAACGTTATAAATATAAATTGAAAAAAGGGTTGCACTTTTTAGGACTGGGGATATGAACCAAATGAGAAACCAGATAATCCAAACCATGGTACTGAGACCATGTCGTATTATAGGGTTTCGCTGCCTGACCTTAATCGATGAGTCGAATTATTCGCGCGTGAAAAGCCGTGGACAGGTGCGCGTTTAAGCGAAATTGAGGACTCGCTGTAAAGGTGTGATAAATATATACTTTATATTTGTACATGAGCTGGGTTTCAAATGGAACTTTTTTTAAGAAATAGAACTATTTGTATTAAGTGACCAACCAGATTTTTATGTTGACAGCATGCCAAATATTTTTGATTCCGGAAATGAAAGTTGCATTTTGCTCCAAACAGATTTTAACATCCTGACTGTCGTCCTGGCTTGCCCAGTAACAAGAAAATCTAACATATTTTTCAATTGTAAAAAAGTGATAATCATATGCTTGCTGATTGCAATATGCGCAGTTGGATTATTTGAATGTTTAGACTACGTTCTCTGTGTAAACATTATTCTCTGTACAATCAAGAATCATTGTATTGCAAAGAAAGAGAGAACTTTTTTTAAGGTTATCACACATTCATGTCTATATTGATTACCGCACCAAAGGTCCGAAGAAAGAAATCACTTTGCGATGGACACTTGGGGACACTTGGGTGATATCACGTTATCGTGAGAAAAGAGACATTTATGATGATTGAACAAATACAGCTGATGGCATTCTCGAGATTATGGGGGGGGTGGAATAAAGCAATATGCGGGGAGGGGGGTTCCTCCCGTACGGATGTTATATATCATGCCTAATATTACATTGGTACCTCTATTTACCTATTAAGTATATTAAAACATTGACTCCCGGATGGCCAGAACATATAGGCGGTTGGTGACTCTAGGATGGAGGGAGGGGTGGTTCGGCTCTCGATCAGAGGTGATCTGGAGCGCATCTGAGCGATTATTCAAAGTAACCGATCGTTATGATACTAAATTTATTGTGACTTGCAGCATGTCTTCCAATTGATATAAAACCCTTGCTTGAAAAATCACATATTCAAACGTAGATGCTGAGCTAAGCATTTCATTTTGCCTTCATTCAAAAGTAGTCCGTTTTCCATCTATCGAGTGAATGAATATATTGAGACAGTGGTCAAACTACTAAGCCATCGTGTCCTTGGGGCAAAATAGTCTATTACTGGAAATCAATTCAGATCACTTTGATGTCCCCTGTGAAATATACTCCACAACGTTGTAGCAATGGCGCCCGAAACGTCTCAACTTAAACTGTCATTCTGTTCATTTAATTTCGTAAAATAAAATAAAAAGGAATTATTCATTTTGTTTTGTTCTGTAAAAATGCCAGAAAAGAAGATTTCCCAGCGGAATAAAGATTTCACAGAATGATTCACTGGGTTCTCCTGAAGGGAAGGTGTTGTTTTTCACATATCTTGGTTCCTGTCATTTTATCACTCTAGTATAACTTAGTTTTAACCTAAGTTATGATGTCTTAATGGAAAAACACGGTGACATGCCAATCTCAATAAAGTGACAGGTCATAGAAATCAAAACCGAAATCTCTTTTACTAGCAGGTTGCTTACTGCATAGGGTTACTATGTTTTAAGTAACCTAACCAGTTTAAGAAATTGTTGATATTGTTGTGTTTTATGCACTAACGTATAAATGCTACTTGTCTAAGATAGTTAACGCTTCTCTGTTGTTTTAGTTTTTACTTAAGCTATGATGTCGCAATGGGAAAACACGGTGACATGTCAAACTCAATAAAGAAACAGATCATAATATCAATACCGAAATAATTTTTACAAGCAGGTTGTTTACTGCATAGGGTCACTGATCAACCGTTAAAGAGAATCGTGGGTATTGTTTTTCTTGCACTAGCATATCCTAAGTGATTTTTTATTAATAACAAGAAAAATGTTGAAAGACAGTTAAATATTCAATAGTTAGATATTTGTTTTAAGAGTTGATCATCTTCATATTAATTCCAAAATAGATGGACTTTGATAATCAAATATTATATGGACATTTAACTTGCAAAATATATACAATCATTATAAGACACTAAATCAACTAATAGAAATCGTTTTCGCCAGGTTATGCTTACATCCATCTCATATATGAATGTTAAACATTATATAAACAAATAAACTGAGGCCATCCAATAGACAAAAACAGAAAGGGCACGTCTTTAAAGATTGTTTATGGGGAATAAGAACAATTACCACCATTTAGCAGATCTCTTAGAGTTACTGAGGGTTTTACCAGAAATCAATGGTTCTTCCTTTTATGACTCCCGTTCGGTACCTTTAATCACATTGTAACGACATCTCCTATCCTACCCGACAGGGGCTGTTCATAAAATGTCGTTTGAACGTGACGTCGAGAAAACATCCTACTTTGGGCCTATATGACAGTTTTCGGACGTCATTTTACTTACAGGTCTTCCATCAATCTTTCTCTTGTGTATGATTAAGAAGCGACGTTGGTGCAACATATTTCCCAAAAGGAAGTCCGGAAAACATTCATATGGGCTGAAAGTAAGGCGTTCTTTTATCATCCATGCACGTCTTACCTTGTTGGATTAAGCAGAGCAGAGATGTCTAACAAATAACGACATCGGAATACGTGGATGCAGCAATCACATTATGATTACACAGAAACTCGGTAGGGACATCGTATCTCTATTAATAATACTCTTTTGCAGACGTGGTTCCAACTACTAGCATATCAAATAAACTGGTTTAATCTGTGTGACATATACAGAATGAAGCGGAGTTGCAAAACTAATTAATTGAAATGATGATGAAATAAATACTTTAGAATATATCAAAACGAAAAAACGAGCGTACAATTATATCATTTGTTTAAAATCTGTGCTTTTAAAATAGGTTTTAGATACACACCAAACTTGTTTTGACGATTCATTTTTGTAATTATGTGATTTTCTGTCAAGAACTTGGGTTAAATAGCAGAAACACTTCTCGTGATCTCAATAATGAGAACGGAATAAATATCTTTTATTTACATATGTGTCTTTTTGAGCCTTTGTCACGAACATTTCGCAATGTACAGACAGACAAATATTATTTCCTGAAAACATTACCATTTTATTTATTTTGATGCATTTAATTTTTATATTTTTTAATAAGCATCTCAATAAATATCGTTCTGATTTCAGAAATATTTGGTTAAGTATTTGCACCTTAAGGACCGCCCGGGGGTTCTCGCGTTTCACCCTAGATGACAATAATAAAAAAGGGAACCCCGCGATATATTTTTCAATCACCTTAAAACACTTTTAAAATCACGAGCAACAATAAAATCTTGCTTTTGAGGATTGAAACTTTGCAAAAAGCTCTTGCAAGAAGGGGTAAAGCTCCTGAGGTGCTTTATATTGATACGCATTTTGAAAGCTTAAACGTAAACTAAAATAGAAGTTTATCGATATATTTGAAACAAATGTTCTAAATGCTCCATCTGAGCAACCTACATTTATTTGTACATGTTTAAAGACAAATTATATTAACATATATATGATCCTTGATGTCGAGCAATGACCAGTGAAGGATCCAGACAGGTCGAGGTTTACAACTTCGACCTAGGTACTTAGATATATGACATGTGCAAAAACTATGCCATCAAACAATTATAAATCTGCACCTTCGCTTGAAAGCGGAATTTTTTTTAGAAGGAATCAAACACAATTTTTTTACGAATATATGATGACATCAAAAGCTACATTGATGTTTGAGTATATAAACAAGGTATCTTTTTTCATTAAATAAGCTCATCTGATATTCGCATTACAACATTGCATGCAGGCGTTTTTTCAAGTGAAACAGTAAGAGGGCGGTTTTGATCATTACTAATATCCTAAGTAACATAGTTCATTAGCAAAAATACTTTTGTTTTACAAATAAATGAATCATGAGCTACGTAATGTGAAGTACGCAATAAACAAACTGTTTAACTGGATATAGGAATGCTTAATTTATAATGTATAAAATCATTGTTATTTGTAGCTAAAAACTTTCATTTATCATTATGCCCTTTCCATTGATATTGCTATAAAATGGATTTTAAGTGTAACGTTTATGCGGAAGTGGGTAAAATCGAATATAAGAGTATAGTACTAGTTTATCAGGCCCTTGTACAAGGTTAGTACTTATCTACTCAAGATTTTCTCAATGTCTTTAGGCCTGTTTACAGGGGATACAGCAATGAGTGGGAGCGGCAGCGGCAGCAATTCTTATATTTTCTTTATAGTCTTTTAAAGAACATGTAGGAACTGCTGCCACTCCCTTCCGCTTTCCGCTAAAACAGGCCATTTTCTACTCGTAACACCATAGTCTTGGTGTATAGGGCATCCGCAAATCGTGAGAGCTAATTAACACCTAAGCAAATCGAGAGATTTTCAGCCAGAAAATGATAATGTGTTTATATGGAAACAGTATGTCACATTTACAAATGATACTTGACGTGACTCTTAAAGCTTAAATGTTTTAGGACCAATATTAGTCACGTATAGAAAAAAACTTACATTGACTCACTCTAGTTATAGTCATTTACTTTATGGAATTTTTAATTTAGAACATGGTTATTTTTAATTTAGAAGACAAGGATGATGCGTTTTTAAACCTCATAAAACTTGACTGACTCTCTTTAAAACTTGTTACGTAAGGTAACAATTAAGTTCCAAATCACTGTAGGTCATGTTTAGAGAAAATCAACTCACTGTTATTGTGATAATAAAGATTATGATATACTTATTTTGATGACCGACATATAGATTTTGTATTTGAATACCCAGTCAAATCGTTTTCATAAACTTAGCAATAAGGCGCTTATAACTCCTAGGTATCACTATGCATATTATGAAACGGGGTATTTTTTTTCATTAAACACATTAATGTCCACTTTATGACTATGTCAGAAAAGAATACAATAATCTTTAACGAAGGCATATGGAAAGTTGGAATGGTTTTTCATATAGTAAACACATGGAAAACGTGAGAACTGTAGCTGGCAATAGTTTCTAAGCAGGTATATTCATCTAACTAAAATTTATGTTCACTTTGCATGACGATATATAGTTTTGAAAGGCTAAGAAATAAAGACCTCACGCAGCTTTTTAATCTTTCAAATCTGTATTGCTCCTACTCAATATCTATTGACAATATACAAAAACAAGTGTCATATCGCATAACAGTTTATTTGTAAATAGTGTAAATCATTTTACAGTTCCCAGGCATTTACGCAGCAATAAGAATAAGATATGACATACACTGATATTTTCAGAAAGCAAAGTTACATACTTCATCCGCATGACTTTGCGCATTTAGGAATATATATATATATATATTTAAAGGTTCATATACTTTCCGATGCCACGATCCTCTAACCCGTATTTAGACTAATTATAGTATAATGAATGCATAGTTTAATCACTTCAATAATTAAAAATCGAACGAGGACGAACCCTTTAGTCAAATCCGACCCATGTCCCTTTGGTTTAATTAAAGGTCGACTCCTGAACATGCGTATGGTTTGAGGCCAATTGACTTACATCTTGCATTGCGTCAAACTAGGAAAATGAATAAATGTGGTTGCGATTACATTCCTTCTTGCACAGGCAATGTTTCCTTAAAGAAGTGTGTAGGATTTATGTTCATTGATTGCGGAGGAGGAAGATAAAATGACCCAATCGACAAGTAAAACATTTCCTCGAAAGAAATGTGTTTCTAATTTTAAAGAATTTTAGAATATTTTAATGGAAGACAAAATAATTTCTTTATCGTCTTTCCAAAGCAGATTTGACCGGACTTTTAATATCTCCCTCTTTTGATAGAAAGACTGATGAGCTTCTTTGTACACATACATTTGAAATATTGCTTGGTGAGCTTGAAGTATTTTTGCGAAATATGTAAAGTCGACTTAACGACTTAACACATTGTTGCACGGGGCCCTTTTATTATGTCACAACATCATCATAGCCACTACGTTTATCAAAAACGACATTCTCTATTTTAAGATTGTTTCTTTTCAGTGGAATTTTAGACCGGCTGACTGATTTATTCTTGAATCTTTTCACATGCAAATTTATTCTAGAAGCTCTTGATACATATACGAAAATACGTTGTTTCAGTTAATTTTATTTTCTGTTGTTCATACGAAATTCCTGACAATTATATTTTGCATGAACTTTATAAAAAAGTAGTTTATTATGCTTCCCTTTTTCTCCTTATAAGGCTTTTTATGACCCGCCTGTCTTCTTCATGACCTGCATTTGATTTATTACCTTTGCGTGGTCTGAGACCCAACGCAGTCTGATTGAAAACGTTCCTCCTCCCAAAATAATTGGATCAGCTCATTTGGGAAAGTGTGTGAAGAGAAGAAGAGCTTTACTGGCGTTGAATGTCACAGAAGTTCTATATAAAGGAATCTGAATTGAAGGCGATAATATCCTGTTTGGTAGCGTGTGTGTCGTAGCAGCGTTGACACGATGTCGTAAAACTGCAAATTGTATGTGAGAAAGTTATAAATTATGTTCTTATGATTCCTCCTATGAATTGTAGAGATATTTGTTGCTTTATATGTGGATTCGTAAGCGGAAGGCGATATCATTACTTATTTTGAATTTTAAAAAAATAACCTAAAAAAGTACATCAAAAATGAGTTTCTCGTACCAGTAATCTAATGCGATATTCCCTGTGTTCTGTAAGTGTCCATGACAAATGACAAATAATAGACGCTTACGAAGCATACGTCATTCGTTATATGGGTATTTACGGAAGAGTAGCACCCAACAGTTACTACCGAAGAAAAGCCCTAATTATTAATCAATGCTATGGATTAGTCAACGGCACGGCTGATAAGGCCAGATACGTCCATTGAGAGAAAGTGATAAGTGATTTAACTGATAAGTGAACGATTTAATTTGTTTCGAAAATGAAAATGAAATGCTACATATTTCATTTTCAACGAAGGAGGCATCGAATACAGCATACCATTTTCACATGTACATGTATATTGCATTAAAATAATGAATCACATAATTAGAAAAATAAAATCAGATACAATTGCCATTTCCTCACGTTTTTCTTTTGTTTTTGGCTTTTACTTTAGCTCTGAAGTCTTAATGGAAAAACATGGTAACATGCCAATCACAATAAAATGACAGGTCATATGAAATCAATACAGAAGGCCCTTATACCTGATGGTTGTTTATGGCATTGGGTTTCTGAGCAACAAGTTTAAGATAATGTTGCTGTCTTTGTTCTTGCACTAACGATTACAAGGAGATTTAACATTCCAAAAAAGGTACCTGAAAGACAGTGATATATCATTAAAATACATGTGCTTTTAGAGTTGATCATATGAATTTCGAATCCATGATTAATGGATCATCCACTATAAGATGTAGGGATTGAACTTGCAAAATATAGAAAATGGTTATGAGACAATAAATAAATTATTTGAAAACGTTATGTAGCAAGGATGTGCCTACATTCGTCCCCTTCATGAATGTTAAACAAAATGCAAACAAACAAGGACATTCATTATACAAAACAGAAAGGACACATAATTAGAGATGGTTGATGGGAGAAAAACAGCAATTACTGCCATTAAGCAAAAGCTCTATAGAGTTGACGTCGGTTTTACCAGAAATCAATGGTCCTGTCTTTGATGAGGCCGTTCGGTGCCTTTAATTACATTGTACCAACATCTTCTATTAAGCGCGCACACGGCAAGCACCGTCCGTAATACGTCGTATTCGGACATGACGTTGCACGAACATCCTACTTTGATGCTTCTTTGGCACGACCGACATAGAAGTGACGTTGGTGCAACATACTTACCAAAACGGACGTCCGAAAAAGATTTAATATGGGCCAAAATAAAGCAGCCTCTCAACATCAGTGGACGCCTTGCCGAATGTGATATAGCAGAGCAGGGGCTTCTTATAAAATGAACGACAACGAAAGACGTTTTTGCAATATTATGATATACAAAACATACATAATCGTCGTTAGGCGTTTATCGTTGCATAGAAACTATCACATAGTTTCAGAAGCTGTATTTACATTCTGGTGTCATAACAACACAGTACAAACATTTCTTAATTAAAAAATTAAACTCTTTTGCACACACGGTTGCCAATATTAGCATATCAAATAAACTGTTTTAATCCATGTCATATTAATAATGAAACGGAATAACTAAGCTAATTAAGTACAATATTGATTAACAAAAGCGAAAAACGAGTGTACAAGTATATATGTGTTTCAGTTGTGTTTTACAATATGTTTTTGAAACCAACCAAATCTATTTCAATAAATTTGCTTTAAATTAAACGATGATTAATGAAAAATAACATTAAAAAACCTGCAATGTTTTCACCGATCATAGCCAATCGTTGTTTTTATATAGTAAAAGGGTAATTATCAATATTTTTAATCTAGCCATACTGAAGTGTGTATCGTTATTATGGTTAACATTCAATAATATTTTATTAGGTGATCGCATGTTTGCTCACTTTTCCATCAGGAAATTGGGTTATATAGAAGAAGAAAAATAAATAGCCAATAGTGGAGAGAAGTAATGAGAAAGTGATCAATGTAATTCATCTTCATCTTTGACTTTTTGAGCTTTTTGTCACGTACATTTCGCAATGTCAGACAACACATAGTCTTATCGTCAGCAAGGAGCGGCAGCGGTAGCCAATTTTTATATGCTCTTTATCAAACTTTGACTAGAACATTAAGGAACCGCAACCATTGCTGCTTCCTGTGTAAACATGCCCTTTCGCGCTACGGCGTGCTAATGGAATATATAGGGCTACTTTCAACGTTGTAGTATTGTCATATATAAAATTCGCGAAAGAAAATTAACACATGAGCAAATAAAGTGCCTTTCAGCCAGGAAATAATAATGTGTTTCAATGGAAACATTATGTCACGTTTATGTATGATAATTGATGTGACATTCACAGCTGAATTATCGCCTGGCAACAGTATTGGTCACGTTTAGAACATAAATGTGACGTTGAAGGTATTTAAGTACTCAGAATGTTTCAACAATATTTCAGATAGTAAACGCATTGAATAGTCCCGCAAATCATGGGTACCGTGGCTCTTTCCGAAATTAAAATAGTTTATAAGCAGAAGAATCATAGTAAAATTAATCTTTATTTTGCATGACGATATAAATTTTTAGAGACTGGGAAATAATGACCTCACAGAGCCTTTTTACCTTTCAAATCTTAATGCTCCTACTCAATATCTATTGACACTATACAATAACAAGTGTCATTTCGCATGATAGTTTATCTATAAATAATGTCTATCATTTTACATTTTCCAGGCATTGACGCAGCAATAAAAGACTAAATGACTTAGGGTTCAGTCATCGGGCAGCGGCAAATTTGCCGCAGACCCCCTAATTGGGTATAAAAGATCTGCGGCATGGCGGCGTGGAATTTGTGATGAACGTTTTCCAGGTCCTAGAAGAACACGTTAATTATGGCGAGATGTAAACTAGATGTTAAAAAAAATTAGCGCTTGGTTATAATTATGAAAGAAATATTAGACAAAAACGCAATAAATGTAAATTCACAAATGTTTTGCACTTTTAAGGACTGAGGAGTCAAACACTAATTGGAACCAAATAAGTAGCCAGATGACTTAAGCCATGATACTGAGACCATGTCGTAATATGTAGGGCTTTGCTGCCTGACCTTAATCGTTGAGTCGAGTTATCCGCGCGTGAAAAGTCGCGGAAAGGTGCGCCGATAAGAGAAATTGAGGACTCGTTGTAAATTCGTGAATTATAGCAACGTTATATTGGTATAAAGCTACCTTTTTCTATGTGAAATGTGCTTTTTAATTGATATAGTATTTTGTGTAGAAAGAAAGAATAAAATGATATACAATGTTTTTAGACGGCATACGACAAAAATGTTGAAATCAAAAGCTGAGATTTAGGAAAGTTCCGTTCACACATGTTAACATCATCAGTGTTGCGCTGGACTGCCCAGTTAATAGAAAATTTAACACATTTGTTTTATTAAAAAAGTGATAATCATATGATAAGCACATCCTTAGTAGAATCATTCGAAAGAATAGAGTGCGTTCCATACGTAAACACGATCATTAGCACAATCAAGAATCATATTATTGCAAAGAAAAGCAAAAATCATTAAGGTTATCACACAATCATGTCATTCATAAAACACCGTCCAAATAAAGAAATCGATGTGCGATGGACACCTAGGCGACACTTGGGTGATATCACGTTATCGCGAGAAGAGCGACGTTTATGATAATTGAACAAATACAGCTGATGGAATTATTTGAGATTGGGGTGGGGGAGGGGATGGAGGAGAGGGCTTGAGTTGAACAGGTTAAGATAGGGTGTGTTCTTTGAGGGCAAGGTCCCAGAATCATATCAGCCTATAGCATATGTATGCGTGATGCCTTACTTTAGACTATGTATTGTTTTAGGCCAGAGCTTCAAGTAAATATGGACAAAACATTTAATGGACGGGTGGGGTCTGTGGATTTTCTACTACTGTTTTAATTTTCCCAGTTAAGCAAATAGCAATTTTAATTGTTATATGTAGGTTAAATTCAAATTTCAATTTCAAAATTCCAATTTCAATAGAGATTACCCCTGCTTGACTAATCCCACATTTCAACCGAGATGCAGAGTCTAGCATTTCATTTTCCCTTCTTTCAAATGTGGTCCGGTTTCTATTCATTAAGTGAATGAATATATTGAGGCAGTGGTCAAATGACTAAGCAATCGTGTCCTTGGGGAGAAATAGTCTATTACTGGAAATCAATTCAGATCACTTTGATGTCCCCTGTGTTTCTTTCCCAACAAGGACATTTCGATAACGTCACCTGAAACGTCACAACGTCAATTTATGGTGTTCTGTATTTGGCTGTATACCAGTAACTTAATCGATTTCGTGAACATCACTTTTTGCTTATTTGTAGCTTATGAGAATTTGAGGCGCATATGCACTAATGTTCTTATGACGTAAACAAAACAAAAACAACACGTCCGGAACCATTTCAGGGCGAGCAAATCACAATACGTTATGACGTTCTGCTTGCTAGGGTGTGAGGACACCCTCATATCACTGAGTAGTAGTTATATCAACCTCAGCATTGTATTATATCCTCTGTTGAGTTATCTCTAAGGCTTAATGTCGCGGTTACTCTTACTAAAACAGCTTTTAAAGAAAAGGGTGGTTGCACTGCGTGTTTCCACATCAATCTTGCTATAAGGCATAAGACCAAATGCAGGTCGCGTGAAAAAGTTGTGTGTTTTTGTTTGAATGTAACCGCGGCCTAAGAGTGCAAAAGGTTACAATGTAAGAGCAGCTTTTGAATTGTTTGAGAGTTGCTATATGAAAAAGTCGACTCTTTAAAAATTGAAAATGACATGAATACCTTAATACCTTTATTTTGAATCAACGAGACATTAATTATAGCATACCATACTACGTCTTCTGTGTTTTTGCTTTCACATTCAATAGATGTTGCCATTATTAAAGTATAGAAATAAAAATAATTGACATTTCGAACTCGTCATACAGTTATTGACAATATTTAAAAATGTCAAGATGGCAAGTCTTGCTAGGGAATGTGCTGTTTTCACAGGGCTCCTGTCATTTTATCACGTTCTCTTATATTTCTGTTACTTAAGCTATGATGTCTTAATTGAAAAACACGGTGACATGTCAATCTTAATAAAGTGACAGGCTATATGGAATTAATAGTAAACTTTTTTTTCGTTTTATTGTTATTTATCGGTAAATAAAACACTTGAAATGGCTATGAAAAACCAAAGTTAATAATTTTATGTCATTTTAATATCACTGTTACTGCATTATTTATGTTTTAGTGTATATGTGTTGATATAATATGTTGCAGAAACATATACGATTGGAACCAGTAACATTTATTTTCAGAATTGCGCGTAAGAAATTACGATTTATCATTCAATCAACTTTGGTCTTATAGATTAAATGCTAACCAACCTGTTTGATTATAGGTAGAGTTAATTGTGAGTATTGTTGTAGGTAGAGTTAATTGTGAGTAATTTTGTCAATAAATTTCCTACAAAAAAATAAAATCTATGATGCAATTTAAAATTATATTTTATATAAATTAGAAAATAAAGAAAATAGGTCATCTATAATGCCAAAACAGAAAGGCACATCATTAAAGATTATTTATGTGAGAAAACAGCAATTACTGCCATTTAGCAATGCTCTTTAAGAGTTGACGAGGGTTTTACCAGAAATCGATGTTTCTGCCTTTGATGGGTTCCGTTCGGTACCTTTAATCACAATGTACCGACATCTTCTATTAGGCGCACACACAGCAAGGATCTTCCGTAATACGTCGTACTCGGACATGACGTTGCAAGAACATCCTACTTTGAATTATTCTTTGGCACATCCGACATAGAAGTGACGTTGGTGCAACATACTTACCAAAACGGATGTCCGAGAAGATTTAATATGGGCCAAAAATAAAGTGGCCTCTCAGTGGACGCCTTGCCGAATGTGATCTAGCAGAGCAGGGGCTTCTTATAAAATGAACGACACCGAAAAACGTTTATGCAGTATTATAGTATACAAAAATATACTCAATCGTCGTTAGGCGTTTATCGTTGTATAGAAACCATTCCAAAGATTACATAGTCTAAAAGCTGTATTCACATGCTGGTGTCATAGCAACACAGTAAAAACATTTCTTAATTAACAAATTAAACTCTTTTGCACACATGGTTTCAAATATTAGCATATCAAAAAAACTGTTTTAAGCCATGTCATATACAGATTGAAACGGAATTGCTAAGCTAATTAAGTATAATAATGATTAACAAAAGAGAAAAACGAGTGTACAAGTATAAATTTTTAAGCTGTGCTTTACAATATGTTTTGAAACCAACCAAATCTATTTCAGTAAATTTGCTTTAATTAAAACGATGATTAATGCACAAAATAACATTTTATAAAAACTGCCATTTTTTTCACTGATCATAGCCAATCGTTGTTTTTTTATATAGTAAAAGGGTAATTATCAATATTTTCAATTTAGCCATACTTAAGTGTGTATCGTTATTATGGTTAACATTCAATGATATTTTATTAGGTGATTGCATGTTTGCTCACTTTTCCATCAAGAAATGGGGTTATATAGAAGGAAAAATAAAAGGATAATCAATATTGGAGAGAAGTAATGGGAAAGTGATCAATGTAATTCATTTTTATATTTGGCATTTTGAGCTTTTGTCACGTACATGTCGCAATTTTAGACAACACATAATCTTATCGTCAGCAAGGAGCGGCAGCCGTAGCCAATTTTTATATGCTCTTTATCAAACCTTGACTAAGTTCGATTAGAACATTTAGGAACCGCTACCATTGCTGGTTCCTGTGTAAATAGGCTCTTTCGCGCGGTGGCGTGCTAATGGAATATATCGGGCTTCTCCCAACGTTGTCGTGTAGTTATATATGAAAATCGCGAAAGAAAATTAACATCTAAGCAAATAAAGTAGCTTACAGCCAGGAAATAATAATGTGTTTCAATAAAAACAGTATGTCACGTTTATGTATGATAATTGGTGTGACATTCACAGCTGGCAACAGTATTGGTCACGTATAGAACAAAAAAACTGACGTTGAAGGTATTTAAGTACTCAGAAGGATTTTAAAATATTTCAGATAGTAAACGCATTGAAGAGTCCCGCGAATCATGAGTACCGTGGCCCTTTTCGAAATTACATTATTTTAAAAGCAGATTCATCTTAGTGAAACTCATTTTTATTTGGCATGACGATATATACTTTTTGAAGGCTAAGAAGTAATGAGCTCATGCAGCTTGATAACCTTTCAAATCTGCATTACTCCTACCCCATAACTATTGATAATATAGAATAACATATAGAATATAGAATAGCAATATAGACTAACATATAGAATAACATATCCCCTGACAGTTTATCTATGTATAATGTCTATCATTTAACAGTTCCCAGGCAGTAACAAAAACTAAAAGATCTGCAATACCTTTTTCAAGTTAGAACCGTTTAATTTGACATTTCTACTCATTCTAAATTGGCTGTGTATCTATCAGGCAATACCCGCAACCCCTTGGAAATCGTATTTAAAGGGATGTGCATTTTGAAATGTCGCACTTATTTATTAATTATGGTGTTTTCAATTCACGGCTTTATTAAACATGTTTGTTATGCATATATGCTGCTTGGATGTTCAGGAATTCATGTGGTCTAAGTCCCCAATCATTTCTGCATTGTGTTGTGTCAAAACAGAACACGAACTCAACGAGAAAGCTAGGCCTCCTTTCTTCTTGTTCTCTCCCGTCCATGTATGTAAGCAAAGGCAATGCTTCCTTAACGACGTTTGTATGGATAAAATTTATATTGATTGCGAAGTAGAGAGATCAAATACATAAGCTCCCCATTCAACAAGTGTAACGCTTCCGTGCAGAGAGGTGCTTAGCCAATATTTTCGATTAAAATTGATTATAACATATTTTAATGTTAGACAGTAGCAATATCTAAATTTTGGCATTAGTAAAAGAGTAAAGAACAATTTTAGCTTTCGAGCTTTTCTTTGCTCTTGCGTTTTTACATGAACTTTATTACAAAGTCAATTATTGTGAATACTTCATTGCTTCCGTATAAGACTGTTCCCACCCACCTGTCGTCTTCTGAACCCGCATGTGATTTATTACCTTTACGTGGTCTGAGGCCCAAATGAGTCTGATTGAAAACACCTACCCATCTCCCAAAATAATTGGATCAGCTCATTTGAGAAAGTGTCTGAAGAAAGGAAGGGCTTTACTGACTTTGAATGCAATAGACGCTTTAGGCAAAGGAATGAATGGTAGGCAATAAAATCTCATTCGGTAGCGTGTATGTCGTAAGACGTCGTAAAGCTGTACTGATCTGATTTCTGAAAATTGATTTTGGAACTTTATAATTGATATCAGTAATAATTTGTATAGATATAAGCTGTCATATAGATACAATTAGTTATTGGACCCGATGCGATATCGTATAACAATTTACAATCAAGCAGAAAACAACTTATCAAAAACAAACTTCAGTGTGATTTGCCTACGTGCATGTGTCAAAACAATGATAAATAAACCTTACTGACACAATCTTCGAAATCCAATAACTTAAATAAAACATTAATTTATTATTGCAAAACAGCCGTCATTTTTGTTATAAGGGTATTGGCGGAAAAGTTGCACCCCGAAAATAATAACCAACTAACTATTGATTAGTTAACGGCTCAGCTGATAAGGCCTGAGTCGTTCATTGAGAGAAAGTGATAAGTGATTTATCTGATGAGCGGGCGTTTTTATAATTGAATGGTCCAAGTTCCTATCCATTCGCTTAACTCATGAATAATGAGCAAAATGGGAATAGTCCATGGATTGAATTTGTAGTTGTCTCGAGGGAAGTTGTCTACAATGATGGTTGCTGAAGCTATAATATACTCGATTTGTCTTTGAATTTGGTAAATGATTATAATGAAGCTAAGGAATGTGCAAAATATGACAAAACTTAATGGAGATGAGGCACTACATTAAACAGTGTTCTGAAATATCATGAAACTGTTGATTTTCTGGTGATATATCTTAATGTTGACCATCAAAGCATAATAGCTAGATTTCCTATTCTATATATTCTGCATAATGATTGTTCACAAAATCATATCTATTCACTCTTTCCCGAGGATTTATCCTATGGGCAATTGAGACGATGTCCTGGTGGCATGCTAAATTTGAGTTTGAGCATGAAACAAAGAGTGTCCTAATAACAAATGGAATAAATTTATAAGGCATTAGTGTTGCTGCTCTGAGTTTTAATCAAAGGATGACTTGAAAAATATTATTCAACACATTTTATAACTGTATATGTTAGCAAACCGGTTGTTTTGAATTCATATTCGATAATCTTGTATCAACTACCGAACCATGCTTTCTCAGTCAACACCATGATCACACGTAAGCTTTGATATATGATAATCCGTAAAAGGTCAAAACGTGGCGACTGGTTGAGCTTTATGTTAGCTTACATACGCCTCATGTGAGGCTGTGGTGAGATTTTATGACCTCACAGTGAGAATCAGGATGCGATACTCACATAATTCGATTCGTGTGGGTCGCAAACTCATCTTCAGCGTTTGCTGGATTCTAAACATAAACCGACCATAATGAAAAATCAAATTGCATTAATAGGACGACCCACTAAATTCCTTCTACCATCCCCTTGCCCACCTACATGATTAATCTGCTCTCATATTCCAATTTAAGTTGTTTTGCTTTTACCAACTGCATAACAACTGCTTGGGCAAAATATATTTGAAATTCAGATATATAGAGGGAAGACTCTTAAAAAATACAATGGTTAGAATATATGTCATGATAAACAGCAAATCGGTGCATCTTTTCCAGTTTTTTATGATAAAATCACCATTACATCCATTTACTAGTGTCCTTACGAGTTTGTTATGGGTTCGACTAGACATCAATGGTTGCTCCTTTCATGAGCTACGTGTTGCATCTTAAATTACATTGATCTGGAACGCCTTGTTGAACTTTAGGACAATACAGGAAGGTCACACAAATACAGAACATATGGTTATATTAAAACATGATAGCATAGAAAGGGGTGATTTGATTGTTGTTTGCAAAATGTATCTATTACAAGTATAAATGCATGTATAATGTAGCATCATATATTCCATCATATACTGGCGTAATATATACCATAATATATGCCATCAAAAGTTTACATTATCCATGATCGTATACATGTGATATTATAAAGATGATCGTGCAAAATTATAAAAAAAATATACAAAATAATTTTGGTAGAATTGGCAAATTCATCATTTTGATGATTCCCGTATTTGATCAAAGGACGAGCCCATTTGATTGCTTGACTTTATAACTCATCATGGCAAACGTATAAACGGCAAACTATTCAATTCATAACGTATAAACAAATAACACATTAAGGCATAACGCAACCCCAAAAATGCAAAACGTCAAACTCACAAACACATTTACGATAAACGCTAGATGATTTTATTTTATGTTATGATTATAGAATGAAAAGTTAGCTCGTTGCATGTGTGCTCTTACATGTATTTTATGTTGTCATTCATGACCAATCGTTTTTCTATAAGGCGACCTGGTAAAGTTTGATAAGAATCTTCCTAGCTTACATGGATGCGGGATCGTTGGTCAGCATTTTTTTTAAAAATTAGTTCTCATTTTCTTGTTCATATCACTAGCTCACAGCAACGTCACTAACATGTTGATTTAATGAGTAAATGGTTTATAGGCTGTTACATATATTATTAAGTGGTACCTGATAACTTCATATATTTATCCTAGGGTAAATGTAGTTGCTAGTTTAATTAGCTTGAACCAATTATGAATGTTTCTTTCTATTTTTTGACAATGATATATGAGTTCAATCATCATTTTTATATGGAGAATAGTGGGTTAACCTTCTTGTAACTACATGCAATATGCAAATTCGTTTCATGTTTTTTTTTCGATAAAAAATATGTTCTTAATAGTTAAATATATGCTGAAGCAATATCGTGGCATGTCGATATCAATGTAATGTCTTCTAACCGCTCTTCTAACTTTTATCCAACACTCGCTGATGCTTCTATTTTTTTAAGGTCGGTCATCCAAACAATTTGCTGCTGGTTGTTTGGCCAATGCCTTGATTTGATAAAAAACTGTTTAATTTTTACATGGCCACTTGGGAA
>LQRL01174911.1:28813-39300 GCA_001703475.1 Hydroides elegans
ACCAATTAATATTCTGTACCCATATTCTCCGCTTTAGCCTTAAAATTACAGTGTTTCTCATTCTGTTTTCACAGATAAAGCTTAAATAGGGTGGACTATATTGGTCCAAGTTACAGTTAAATATCATACCATGTAAAATGTTTTTAAATAGAATGCTAAAGTGATTGCTCAAAAATGTTTTCAAATTGAGATGTAACTGCAAACTATTATGTGTTTTTACCCGCGATAGTATCCATCGCGCCTTTAGTTGATAGCGAAAAATCCATTAATGTGATATCCATTCTCTGTCCATCTGCAATCTGTACAAACCAAGGCGTTTTCAAGCTTCCACATTGTCTCACAGTGTCTACCATACTCGTAATGTACAGTGGATTTATGTCTGTATTAGACTGGATTTGGCAATTCGGTGTTGATTTATGCTGTAACACTTTTGAGAGAGAAAAAAATACTTGACACATTTGGGAACACTTAATTCATTTTATTTATTATTTGAACAAAAATGGATTATATATATTTAATTGATCTATATTATCAAATTTGTTCTACCTTTAATGCACATATGTGAAACCTGTAGATATCCTCTAAAGTTATTTCCGCATGGTCGGAATTCCACTGGAATCTCATGATAGACATTCACCACATGAACACTGCATTCTTGTCTACTTGAACATTTGGAATCCAGTATATCTGTTTGTCAGAAAATAAAAATTATTTTAACATTTTAAAATCAAATAGATCAAATTAATACAATTTAAATGCCTGGTTCCAGATGACAACATTATTACACATCTATACTCTTGTGACGAAAAAAAAATGTTGATAAAGTCTCATCGCAAAATTGAGATTAAAGCAGAATGACAGTTTCTATTACATAACTTCACAGCTATATTGTTTAATATAACTTTGTACATTTTGTGTACAGCTTTTTATATGATAACTCGTGATAGATTTCACAACATTTAAGTTGTTTTAGTAGGTAATTCTTTGAATAAACGATGAACGATAAACGTTAAAAGCATAAACGCTAAGAAGAATAATACAATAATACTTCATATGTTTTAGGGAAGGATTGGAATTTATTGCCCGCGGGAAGTGGATTGCGCAGACCGAAGGCGCAGCCTGAGGTATGCCAATTCCACTTCCCAAGGGCAATAAATTCAAATCGTTTCCTAAAACATATGAAGTATTATTTTTATTACATGTTTTTTACCAATTTATTTGTTCAAAATGTTATTTTTATTCATGCAAAAGATATTTGATAGAAATGGTTATCCATGCGCTTAAACCAAATGACGTATGTCTATTTAATTTAGTCACTAATGTGAAAACAAAAAAGTTCTTCATTTTTCTGTTATGAAGTTTTAACTTAACTTTAGAACATCAAATACATTTCATAGTATTACCTCATATATGTGTAATAAATATCTAAATGTTTTCAGCAAGAAAATATCAAACAAACTTGTTATTTTCTAAAGTGCGTTCGCATATTGATTTACCATAGCATGACGTTTCATCACTGAAAAACACACGTGACGCAATATCGTAAACAATTCGTAGTAAAAACATGTGCTTTGTGGGTGTGATTTGTTATTGTTTATGTATGACACAACAACTGGGAAAATACGGAAATTTATTGCCCTCAAATTTACATTATGTTTATTACCAACACAATCAGGCAGACATGTAATAAAAGGTTTGAAACGCACACGCCTACCTAAAACGTCCAGCTCACACCCCAAATTATCTCCAGGTCCATCGATACATCGTGAATGCCTCATACGCCCATATAAGGCAGATGTGATCAAAATGACCTCATCTAAAGCACATTGAATCTGAAGCGTTTCACCCTCGCAGTGGTCCCGTGGTTGTGGCTGCGATTCTGAAAAAAAAATCATGTGCATATTGTCCGGCGCGGATCCAGAAGACACATAAATCCAGGGTACCAATAGTATAAATTATAAGAGTAGAATGTCGGGCGCCAATGATTCCTGTATTGCCTATATTTCCTGTATTGCAATATAACCATAGATCAAAATCATATAAATATATATGCGATTTATTACATATTCATCTCAGTTTGACAAAACAACTATCCAAACCAAAAACCATGAAGCTGCACTGGAGCTAATAGTGAAATCTGTTGACGCTTGTTGAAATAAAACAGTTTTATTTAATTGCCTTATATTCATACAAAACTACTAACGTAAACCTACTAACGTAAATATAGACATAAACGAAAAAAAGTTGCAAATATAAGCATCACTGAAACAACTTTTATGAAAAATGGGGAAAAAATCTACTTTCGAACAACCAAAATGGAGCTAAACTGACTGCGACAACCCTCATTCTATTCCCTAGACCCTTCGCTTTCCATCTATTTCCAGATAATCAAAGCCCTAATTGTCTCATTTAAGCATTGTAAGCAGTGTCGCATTGTGCTCCCAATGTCACGAAAGCTATTAAAAAGGAGAAAAGACAGTCACGCTACATTGCTATTTGTTCCATTCACAACACAACGTTGGACATTTCTTCTTCAAAACATACATTTTACCTATCTTTAATTATACTTGACTCTATATCGTTTCTTGAGAATGATTATAGAAGTCCTGATTTGTGTGTGGATAATAGACTAAACTCAATGTTGAATTTTAAACTTAAAAATCAACTAAATTTGGTTCCAGGCTCCTGGGCCCTAAAAAGCTACATTGTCTGACAATTATGTTCTATTGACAATGGAATCTATGAATTGGAAAGAGCAACTCACGAACTATTCCCCTCGGCTTGAATATTTTTGAGAATGATCTAGCGTTTAGAGTGAGGTAGAAAAATGTACCTTCAGATACCAAATATATGATTGGTTATTTGATTGTGTTTTGTTTAAGCAAATGACGTTTCCCTTTTCACTACAATGTGAAAAACAGCTTGCTTGGAAAAAGTGAACATGTTTTCATAAAAGTTAAATGCTGAAAACTGATAATTGGTCCTTTTTTATATAAACTGTTTTCGATGTAATAGTTTAACACTTTTCTGTTGGGAATGGTTACACGTGAATAACATACTTAAGGTGCGCGCCCACTGAGGCGAGAGCGAGAGCTAGAGCGAGAGCTAGAGCTAGAACGAGAGCGAGAGCTAGAGCGAGAGAAAATCGAGCAAACCAAGTAAATTAGCAAGAACAAAAGCGAGAGGTTTTGCGAGAGACTTAGAATTGGTATAAATTAGATTCATTTTTAAAATAAAGTATTCCCTGACGAAGTGTTATATGAACTTCAACATTGAACAATATTGATATCGGATGCCTTATCAACATCGAGATATTTCGGGATTCCGATAGGGTCTTTATGTTTCAAATTCGGTTGCCTTTTTCACTTAGTTTTGAAATTATGCGAAAACTAATTAATATTTTATCGTAGGCATATTATACATGAACTTAAAGATATATAATTATTATTACATTTCCATCGACGCACTGCAATATGAATATGAATATTGCTAAATTTCGATATCGGATGCCTTATCATCATAGTGATATTTCGGGATTCTGATAAGACTTAAATATAATGAAATCCGGCCGCCTTTTTAGGCAGACGTAGGAATAATTGAATTTAAAAACATGTTTATATATACTTTATGTGTACAGAATATACATGTATACTGTGCGGTATTTATAAATAAATAGACCTATATTGTTTATATCACTAACCCGATGATAACCCCGGTCCGCTGGGGATTAAAGCAGTCCACATGTGGTCAGATAACGAAATGCATTATGACAACCCGATAAATAATATTCAAAGTTGATTTATATAAAGACTTTGAATAGACTCCTATATAATAACGCTCAAGCCTGAAGATGCATATAGAAAACTGATTCGGCTGGAAATAATCATGTCAATTGGATAGGAACGTTCATAGCATGTAACTTCCAAGCATGACGTCGCAACGTTATCTCGAAGTTACAATAACTTTGTTCCTTTGTATGCGGAAAGGTCCACCGGAAAACGTTAAATGCGCCTATCTAAATTGCATGACGTTTTGCCAAAAAATATTTTCGGAAGTGTCTTTTTAACATATTTATATCTAATGTATGTGTTTATCCATAATATTAAGATATTCAATATCTCAGTCTATCTATCTTTTATCTATCTATTTATGAATCTAGATATGTCTAGTGAATAAACTCATACGGCTCAACTTCCTAGCCAAACCCAGCGAGAGGAAAAGCGAGAGCGAGTGTTTTGTGCATTCGCTCTTGGTCTCGCTCTCGCTCTAGCTCTCGCTCTCGCTTCAGTGGGCGCGCATTGGTATAAAATATAGTGGCACAAAAAATATCTCGCTCTCGCTCTAGCTCTCGCTCTCGCTCTAGCTCTCGCTCTCGCCTCAGTGGGCGCGCACCTTTAAAGTGGAATGAAATTCCTTAAATTGATGGCATCAACTTGGGATCGATTCTGTCATAGCATCAGATCAAATGAAACTATTTTACTACCTTCTAACAAGAAATCGTTAGAATATTGCTTTCTATATGATATTACATGTGCATCAAAATTATGGCAAAGAAGGATGAATACAAACCATCCTTCTATATAATTAAATAAAATCAAATTTATTTCTAGGCAAACTTACTCGTGTATAGGTTATATTTGCTACCGAAATCCAAAATAATGTATATTTGTTAAAATTATATATTAAAATATGTGAAATAGGTGCATCATGTTTTTGTGGTTACCATCCAAATGATAAACAATTGTACGTTTCGAAAATAACAATGAAATAAAACACAATATTACATGCAGTCAAGCTACATGTAATCTCAGAATCTATTATGATATCGTGTTTTATAACGTTATAACGACAATAATTTCCGATTCGGTTTTCTGCCCTCCATAACAAAATAGACGGCAAAAATGATAAGCCAACGAAAATGTGATTTTGGTTACATGTCTGGAGGGCATGACACTAGAACTGCTTCAATACCTTGGCGCTTATTGGTATTTTAATGAAATCCCACTTGGATTACCGAAGCCGTTCAAACCTGGCGACACCGTTCGCCCCTTTAGCGATTACACCGAAAAATACATTGACGGAGCCCATCTACCCCCCTTTCCCCGCCCCCACCCCAGTTCTTATATGTTGTTGGGTTTTTTTGCGCCCCTTTTGACCACTCTGAAACTTGCGAAATTTTTTACTAGACTCTATTTATTTTACTGTATGAACATGGAAATACCTCCTTTATTTCATCGGATGTTTCCTGAGCCTTAAGTTGTTCCCATACTATTGTGTGAATGATGGAGTGTCGTACTTTTCCCATAGGCTAATTAGTAAACATTTCCAGAATCATCGATCAATCACTGAATTCATCACTTCGGGATCATGATCTAAATAGACCGGTGATGCATAAAAGCTGATGCAGTGACTGATGTGTGTTTCCACCAATACAAGGGAAACAATGAGACAAGATTGAAAGGATCGAGAGATGAAATTGCTGCGTTAGCCATGGTCAAGTAGAACATGAATTCTTAAAGATTCCGCTTCATACATGTATATATATTTTTTTTCAAAAACAATCGTGTTTCAAATGTAGACCCTTTATAAAGCCTATAGAGCTAGACGAACATGGACATCAAAGATAATCATTTCTTATGTTGAAATAGGATTTTCTAAGGGTATATTTTCCATTTAAAAAGATAATATCATGTGATATTGAATCGTTTAGAAAAATGCTCAAAATCATCAACCACAAAAAGTCCGATTTCACAAAACCCTAAAGTATGGATGACAATGTGGTTAATAATGCAGGCGCTTTTAGCTAATCAAACCGAGCATTAACCAGTTTATTAAAAACCATTATCTGACTTCATATTACAGGGCTACGGTGTCAAAAGCAGCCCATTATAGGTGATTTAAGGGACGCTTTAGTGCCAATATTACATGAAAAGATGCTAACAGATAGCTAATAAAACGACACGGATTTCGCTATGGGTGTGTCTACACGGAGCAAACCAAACATCAAACCAAACGTTAAACCACTTAAGGTCGTGACGGCAATCAAAAATGTTTTATTCATATAAAAGCTTTATTTGATTTGAGATAAGATTCAATTAAGAAAATGAAGCAAATAGGTTTTTATGGATCTTACATTGATTCGTATTTTGCGAATATTATTACGTAATAATTAGTCATCTCGATTATTAAGGCAGAAATAATTGAATCACTGATAGTTCATTGTTACGAAATAAACATAATACGTAATACGTTAAAATGTAAACTGCCGTCACGACCTTAAGTGGTTTAACGTTTGGTTTGATGTTTGGTTTGCTCCGTGTAGACACACCCTATACAATATTAATATGAATGGTCATCATAAGGCTGTGGATTTTCCGTTGTTTTTATTGCAGCTTGTTTTTGATATTGCTGTTTTGCTGATTTATGTTTTGTCTATTTGCGTTTTAAGGAAACACTTAAATTATGTTTTTTTTTCTGTTAATTACAGCGACGGTTATTCAAGTTTATATCATGCCAGCATTCTAGTTTGCGCAGGGGTGGGTTTACGCGCATTCGTGTACAAAGGCAAAGGCATGGGATTCGACTCATTTAGGCATCAGTTGTTAAACATCAAAGAATTTCACTCTATGGGTAAACGGTTTATAGTGTTATTACATAAAACTAGCAATTTCTATAGCCTGTAGCGATTTTCACTGCTCAAAGAATTTCACTCTATGGGTAAACGGTTTATAGTGTTATTACATAAAACTAGCAATTTCTATGGCCTGTAGCGATTTTCACTGTTTGTCTTTGGTTATGAAATCGCAGGTATCCAGCAACAGGATTATCTGTCAAAAAAAGTTCACATCTATGTATCACTCAGCGCATCATTTGCTCTATTTTTGCCATTCTTCTCCAAGACTCCGTATTTCTTTTTAGATATCATATGTATTTTCCTCATCCTATACAAAGACTCCTTTGGTTCAGGTTTTTGGAATAAATAACAAAAACCCAATCTAAACCAGATGCCCGTAATTGAGAAACTGTGAAACTGTTCGGTGACCTTCTTTTCTCATTTTGCCGAATATTTTTCAAATTATACATGCAGTCATTCTATGCATTTTTGAGACGCGAGACCCTACTACCTCTTATGCTCTTATAATCGTAAACCAGATGTATTACAATGAAATCTGAAAATACGATCTATAAAATAATTCAATATGAATATGTAAACATCACATGGATTTATGTACCGGTATAACTGAGTACATCCTAAATATATAATCTTTCATTGCATACAAAAACTCAGTGATTCTTCCTCTTTTGTGTTGGATATAGCCAGAGCTCAACCTAAACCAGATGCCCCGTAATTGAGAAACTGTGAAACGATTAGCTTGGCCATCCATTCTCATTTGCCGAACACCTCATTTGATTCATTGCACATTTTACCCGAGCAGAGTTGAGCAGATCTTGGAGCAGGTCGGTTCAAGTGGGTGTTTGTCGGGTATGTGGTTGGGGCTGGGGATTTGAAGCTTTTGTTTAGCTTTTTCCGCGGAAGTTTACCATAAAAAAATTCCAAACTCCAAATGCATTATTATGTCATTACATGTGTAAGTGTCATGTCACATTCACGATTTTTATCCGAACATATATTTTGGTATGTTTAAGTATTGGTTGGATGACAGGTGGGGGGTTGGGTCTAGTCAGATTGATTGTTTTTTTATGGAGTGCCCTGTAATAAAAATGAGTGTAAAAAGCGTTAAATGCACTATCCTTTTCATGAGTGTTAAAAGCGCTAAATGCATTATCCTTAATTTTCTCTCATATGTATATGTTTTTATATTGCAGAAATATACATACCATTCGATTCATATACATTGATTGTCATCAAAATATGTAGCAATAATATTTTTACATTTGGGGTGAGGAATAATTTGATGTCAAAAAGTCAAAATGCTTAGAATTCCAATCATTATCACAAATGAAAATGAAAAAAAAAACAATAAAAGAAAATTGATTACATAACCATAACAATAACAATGCAAAAGTTCTAAAGAAGGCGTGGTGTTAAAGGGCGTTCTTCAATAATTATAGTATACCCTTTTCATAAGGTAATTGCATGCAAATGCATTCGCAACAAAATCTATTTCTTTATTTGATTTCGAAATTTCCCATTGAAGTATCATTACGGTTCCCATTGTCAATATCACGTAACATGTTTGATTAAGTCCAAAGGACATTTGAATCTAAATATGAGAAAAAAATCTAATTGGATAATAGTTCATTTGATCTTGAAAATTGGATTTTACTAGAAAAATGACATTTTGACTTTAATTCGCCGGTATTCGATACCCGATATCCATTTTTGATGCAACGTGACAAAATATATTGAGATCACAAAATAATAAAATTATATTTCCTTATTCATTCAATTAAATGGTTCCGTACATAGGAGCCTGGGCATATTGATGGATTTTTCTAGCTTTTCTAGCATTTCTAACTTTAAAAACCATGTTCAAGCCACTCCAAAAACACACAAAAACGCACAGAAACTCTCGGTTCATTCTTAATAACATTTGGAGAAAACGCCAAAAAAGTTGTAAATGCCTTATCATAAGGCGAGTTTTGTTTGTCTTTTTATGAAAGGTAGCAATGATGTCTGGTTTATTGTGAAAAATAATTCTATATTCTAAATATCAGACCTATGTGCTTAAAAGTTAGTTAAGGGTGTGGCCACATTGATCAAACTAACCTTCAAATCAAGCTTCAAACCACTTAAGGTCGCGGTGGCCTAAATCATATTTTCTTACAACTGAATATGATAATTTAATTCAAGATAAGATTTGATTTCAAAAATCTAGTAAACACCGTGGAATTATGCTTACATTTATTTAAATGTGGTATATATTGTGACGTAATAATAAAAAAATCGATTATTATGCCGAAACGTAACGGTATTACTACCAGTGCATTGTTACGCAATAAACATAATCACATAATAAAAACGTAAAATGCCGTTACGACCTTAAGTGGTTTGAAGCTTGGTTTGAAGGTTAGTTTGATCAATGTGGCCACACCCTAACAGAATGTAAGAATATTTAATTATCAAAACATCAATCAGTTTTGTGATAAAGCCACTTTGTAAGTTGAATATATGGTGAGGAATTATCGCTTGAATGAGATCTAACCCGCAGCATGTCTAGTTATAACGTGTTATTGCTTTGTATGAAAACAAAACTCGAATACAAATATATCTTGTATTATTTAGGAAGTTTTTAATGAACAGTTTGTATCAAAGTAAATTTAAAAAAAAAAAACAGCCGTACTAATAATATAAATAAAATATATGATAATGTATAAGAATAAGATGAAATGAATAATATAGAAACAATATCAAAAACCTACCTTGATTTACTGATGTGAACACAGACGGTGTTTCTATTAAAATGAAAATAAGTGAACACCGATAGAAATTTAAATATATCTGGTCCAATGCCATTCTAACTACCATATTTTGCTTTTGAAATATCCAAATATCAAATATTACCCGAAAACAAAAACTTTTCATTCAATGTGACTAATAGTTTATGGCTTTAGTGTCACGTCACCGCTTTTAGTGTCATTATTGAAAAAAATAACCGCTAATAAATTATTATATTCATTCATTCGAAATCCTTATCCATTATCACATATATATCTAGCGTCTTTCCCTTGTATAAACGGTTATTATGTATAGCATGAGCAACAATATCCTTTTATTACAAAAGCAATTTCCTCTTATATTCTGCATCAATTCCCAGTCATTTGGCTACGCCTTATTTTTTTCCCTATGCTCCCGCCCTCCCTCGTCTCACTCTGCCTTTAAAGCATTATAATGGAGCTCTGAATCTGGCATCATTGTTGCAACAATTTGTAATTAGTTACAAACGTTTTTATTGGCTTAAAATTTGTATATGCAAATTTTGTTCACTTGCATTTCTGGTCTCCATGCACGAATGCGTTATTTTCTCGAATGCGTTCATTTCTCATAATATCATTTCTTAGGATACATTTTCAATTAATCCCTCTAAATCAGTTATCTAAATGTGTCCGCGACTAAAAGACGTCGTGAAAATATTCACATTAGCCCAAATTCGAACGTCGCTTTGACTTCGGAGGATGTCTTCTCGGGAGGGTAACTACGACGTTAAAATGGCCTTCACACTTAAAAAACGTTTAGGATATCTCTAGCTTTCGTTGAAAAAGTTTCATTCGTTTGATATGTAAAAAGACAATATTGGTATTCAACGTAAAAATTATTTCAAAAACGTACATCATAAAATGATATCGTTTTTTTTTTTTCTTTTTGCTAAAATACAATAAAAAAAATTAATCAGGATTCAGGATATTTTCCTTTTGCTATTTTCTGTTTTTTTTATATTATTAATATCGCGTTTTTGAGAACACCAAAATCCCCGAAATTTATTTCGAACATGTTCGAAGGTAGTCGGTGGGCAGACCCTATGTAA
>LQRL01174912.1:3217-15542 GCA_001703475.1 Hydroides elegans
TTATGTTCTTTATACTGTACAAACTGATTTCTATTACTCAAATAGCTTTGTATGAAATTAGATGCAATACCACGTATACCATAACATTTAGATTTATCAATTAATAACCTATGATTTACAGTATCGAAAGCTTTTTTTTCAAATCTATGAACACTCTTATGCTATGCGTATTACTGTCAATAGCATTTACAATTATATCAACCATTTCATTTAAAGCTAAGCTTGTTGAGTTATTATCCCCCGTGAAAACGAGGAGATATAGGGTTGAGCTTGTCCGTCTGTCTGTCTGTCCGTCTGTCCGTCTGTCCGTCTGTCCGTCCGTCTGTCTGTCCCGTTTGATGTGGGGTACTTTGTCCACGCGAGTTTGGTATGAAGGAGTTGAGCTAGAGCTTTCAAATTTTGTACACGCATGAACCAAGGTCTGAAGTCGTGCCTCGTCAAGGTTTTATCTCGATCGGTTGAAAATTGTCGATTCTGGAGCACTTTAAAAATTGTCGATTTAAACTTTTTTTTCAGATGCCAAGCACTTTGTCCACGCGAGTTTGGTATGAAGGATTTAAGGTAGAGCTTTCAAATTTTAGACACGCATGAACCAAGGTCTGAAGTCGTGCCTCGTCAAGGTTTCATCTCGATCGGTTGAAAATTGTCGATTCTGGAGTACTTTAAAAATTGTCGATTTAAACTTTTTTTTCAGATGCCAAGCACTTTGTCCACGCGAGTTTGGTATGAAGGATTTGAGCTAGAGCTTTCAAATTTTGTACACGCATGAACCAAGGTCTGAAGTCGTGCCTCGTCAAGGTTTCATCTCGATCGGTTGAAAATTGTCGATTCTGGAGCACTTTAAAAATTGTCGATTTAAACTTTTTTTTCAGATGCCAAGCACTTTGTCCACGCGAGTTTGGTATGAAGGATTTGAGGTAGAGCTTTTAAATTTTAGACACGCATAAACCAAGGTCTGAAGTCGTGCCTCGTCAAGGTTTCATCTCGATCGGTTGAAAATTGTTGATTCTGGAGCACTTTAAAAATTGTCGATTTCAAACTTTTTGTCAGATGCCAAGCACTTTGTCCACGCAAGTTTGGGATGAAGGAGTTGAGCTAGGGCTTTCAAATTTTATACACGCATAAACCAAGGTCTGAAGTCGTGCCTCGTTAAGGTTTCATCTCGATCGGTTGAAAATTGTCGATTCTGAAGCACTTTAAAAATTGTCGATTTTAAACTTTTTGTCAGATGCCAAGCACTTTGTCCACGCGAGTTTGGGATGAAGTAGTTGAGATTGAGCTTTCAAATTTTATACACGCATAAACCAAGGTTTGAAGTCGTGCCTCGTTAAGGTTTCATCTCGATCGGTTGAAAATTGTCGATTCTGGAGCACTTTAAAAATTGTCAATTTTAAACTTTTTGTCAGATGCCAAGCACTTTGTCCACGCGAGTTTTGGATGAAGCAATTATGCTATACCTTTTCAATTTTATTCTCGTATAAACTGAGGTCTGAAGTCGTACCTCGTAAAGGTTTTATCTGGATCGGTTGAAAATTGTCGATTCTGGAACACTTTGAAAATTGTCGGTTTTAACATTTTCACCCGATGTTAAGTACATATGCACGCGAGTTTAGTATGAAGGAATTGAGCGAGAGATTTTTTATTTAATACACATATAAACCAAGGTCTGCAGTCGTGCCTGGTCATGGTGTCATCTTGATCGGTTGAAAATTGTCGAAAGTAGTTCGTCATTTCCAAAGTTAATTTTAGTAAAAACTGACCATCCTGCATATACGCATTGTTAAAGTTCACGGGGGATCCAAGGTCACTGACCTTCTAGTTAGTTCTAAAACCATATTAACCATTAAAAAAATAATTATGCACATTTATATATTGACGTAATCTTTTTTCAAATAATTTTTCAATAATTTTTGATAGTTGTGGCAAAACAGAAACCGGTCTATAGTAACTAACATCATGAATGTCGCCAGCTTTGAATATAGGAATTACTTTAGCAACTTTTAATTCATCAGGGAATATACCCAATTTCAACGAGAGATTGCAAATACATGTAATTGGCTTTAGAATACCACCAATAATGTTTTTAATTAACTTCATACTCATACCATAGCAGTCCACTGATGTTTTATTAGGAAATTTAGCAACAATATTCATTATTTCACATTCACTTGTAGAAAAAAATCAGCGCTTTTTAGGCCGTAACCCAAAAGGTTGGGGGCCTATAGGTTTGGGGTGTCCGTCTGTCTGTCCGTCCGTCCGTCTGTCTGTCCGTCTGTCCATCATACTTTTTTGTAGGTCGTACAGACTCGGGAGTGGGCATAAACGAAAGGTCTGGATGTGTAGATATGCCTTTTGACCATTTCGGTCAAAAACACCCGATCGGAAGTTGTCAAATTGGCCAAAATAGCCAAAAATAGCGGTTTTTCAAGACTTGAGCTTGTACGGGCTAGAAATTTTGAACTGAAGGTTATAGAGACTTGATTATAGGCTCAAATAAAAGGTCTTGGTCCGTAGATATGCCTTTCGACCATTTCGGTCAAAAACACCCGACCGGAAGTTGTCAAATTGGCCAAAATAGCCAAAAATAGCGGTTTTTCAAGACTTGAGTTTGTACGGGCTAGAACTTTTGAACGGAAGGTCATAGAGACTTGGTTATAGGCTCAAATGAAAGGTTTTGGTCCCTAGTTGTGTCTTTTGACCATCTCGGTCAAACACCCGACCGGCAGCTGTCAAATTGGCCAAAAATAGCGGTTTTCATAGAAAATATATTCCAAATCTATAAAAAAAAACCATACCCCTTCGAGTTTGGGGGCTGTTAGGGCCTTCTCGTGTTTCACAAATACATCCGTGTTATACAAAAAAAATGACTTTTAAGATCAAACTGTCAGGATATTTTAGGAAATTCTTTGATTGAATAGTGTCTGATTTCATTGATCGCTTTAAGGATTAAGCCAACTAATAACATTCTAAAAACAGATACGTCACTTGGACAGTATAGTTTTGAAATGAGGTGTCAGTTCGCTATGAGAGCTCTCTCAATCTACTGGATAACCATATGTATCATGGTTGTAAACGTGTGTGATCAATCTATTTACCAAATAACAACATGCATTGGGAATCGCCCCTGGGTTGCACCGGCCAAACGAACAATAGGATATCAACATTTGTCAATCATTCATCCAATTGAGGTCATATCTAAATCAAGATTAGCTGATTGCCCCAATAAACATCGAAACGGGGTCAATCACGGAAATCTCTCAAAAATAGTATGCTCGGATAGAAAACTCACAGAGGCAGTGTCTTTACTCATCAATGCGCGAACAATTCGATCAAACGGCCAAACAATACGGCATCAAATTGAACATAAAAAACCAGCGATCGCCGCAATTACCGAAATATGGAACACAGTTGACGATGGCGATTTTCTCTTTGCAGACATGACTCCTTCTGGATACAAATGGTGTCCTTAAGACCAGGGGTGGAGGAGTAGCCCAGCTATACGACAACATTTTCAAATGTATACAAAAGTCGAAATTGAAAGATAATGACATGGAATATTTGTGGTATTCAATGTGCATTGAACACAAATCCATCAACTTTATAGTTATCTTTTGGCCACCCTCCGGTTCACCGTCGCATTTTCGAGAAAAAATCTTGTCGCTTCTTGACGATGTTAATTCGAACAGCGGAGATATAATCGTAACCGGGGACTTTAATATCCACATGGACAATCCGAACAACCTGGATACGAAAAATTTCATACAAATTTTGGCCGATTTCGGACTAATCTCACTTGTCAGTGGTCCTACACATATAGGGGGTCACACACTTGACCTCGTCATAACAAGGCAAGAATCAACCCTCGTCAAAAAGGTACACGCAGAGGATATAATCTCCGACCATTTGATTATGTGTTTCGACCTCTCACTACACCATCAAGAAAAGGATAAAAAGACCACAACAAGCATATCATTTAAGGATTTCGATATTGAGGAGTTCGAATCCGACTTGAAAAAGAGTAAGCTATGCGTCTCGCAGGCCGATCACATCGACGACCTTGTTACAGAATATAACGAAACCCTTTTGTTACTATTTGATAAGCACGCCCCAGTCACTGGCGCAACTCGAGTCAAAACCAGAAAAACGCAATGATATATGCGAAATATCCATGCTGAAAGCGACTATTGAATCGAAAATGGAGGAAATCGAGATCCGAAATGGACAAACAGAATGTGATTTGTCATCGAAACAAGGTCAGTGATATGATACATACAGCCAAGTCAGAACACAACCATAACGCCATTATGAAAGTCGGAAAGGGCAGTAAGGAGTTATTTCGCACCTTCCGACAATTATACAATGATACAACGATAAATCCTATGCCCCCTACACGAACATCAGTGGAGAATGCGAACGATTTCAATAAGTTCTTTATCGAAAAAATCCAACGCCTGAAAACCCGTTTTGTTAAAAACTCTGAACACAATCATCTGGATACTAGACAAATGGATCAAAGTCTTACCCATCTCCAACCAATTACCAAGCAAAAGACGGAACGTTTGATACTCGGTGCTCCATCAAAGACATGCGCATTAGATCCTGCACCCACGCATATTGTCAAATCGGTTGCGTCGACCATATCTCCGACTATACAAAATATCATTAATTTGTCCCTGGCTCACTCAAAGGTTCACACCAGATTCAAGACAGCCATCGTCAAACCTCTTCTGAAAAAGCCTTATCTAGACCTCACGCACAAGAATTATCGTCCGGTGTCAAATCTAGCTTTTGTATCGAAATTGCTTGAACAATCCGTAATAGATGAGCTCGAAGTACACTTCGAAAAGAACCATTTAAATGACAAATTTCAGTCAGCATATCGCTCGAACCATTCAACGGAGACCGCACTTTTACATATAGTAAACGACATATTAATATCGATGAATAATCGCCGTGCAATATGTGTAGTAATGCTGGATCTGAGTGCGGCATTTGACACTTTGGACCATGATATTTTGATAGAGCGCCTTAGCAACACACAGGGCCTGGGCCCTGGAGTCACCGACTGGCTCAACTCCTACCAGCGGGGTCGAACGCAAAGGGTAAACATAGACGAAGCAACATCCGGTTATATAGATCTGCTAGATGGTGCAGTTCAGGGTTCCAATTTAGGCTTTAGGCTATACAAAAAATATGTAGAACCGCTAGAGAACATGCTTAAACACTCGGATTGTGATTACCATGGTTACGCTGATGACAACACCATCTGGAAAACAGTCAATCCAAGGTCTCCATCGGATATAAATGCGAGCCTTAGAACATTGAACCACACTATCAGCAAACAAGGAATTGGATGTATGCGAACAAATTGTGTTTGAATGACTCAGAAACTGAATTTATCGTTTTCGGACTCAATAGACATATTTCAAAAATGCCGGAATGCAGTATCGAAATCGGCGAAGAGAATATCCAACCGGTAAAAGTGGTGAAAACCCTAGGTGTTCTGTTAGATATGCAGTTGAACTTTCGAGCTCATATATCTAACGTGGTCACAGTTTGCCGTTATAACATCAGGAGAACATGGTTTATCCGGCGATATCCAACCGGAGAAGCGGCGAAACGGATAATGCTAGCGACAGTCACATGTCGGCTAGATTACTGCAATTCCTTGCTCATCAATCTGCCGAACAAAAACATCGAAAGTCTACAAAAAGTCCAAAACGCGGCCGCCCGTCTGATATCCCGAACACCGAAATCCGAGTCTGCGAAACCTGTACTAAAACGACTGCACTGGCTAGCCTTTAGAATAAAATTCAAAATTGCAGTTATCATACATAGATGCCTTCACGACACGGCCCCAAGTTATCTCAAAACTATGCTGTCACAATTTGTTCCAACACGAAATCTACGATCAGCAAAATCATCAGCTGTGATATTAGTTGTTTCACGAGTGAACCAAAAAACAGTAGGGAATCGGGCCTTTAGCGTAGCTGGGCCTCTTATCTGGAACGCTATCCCGGCATCGATACGGGAAATCGAGTCAACCAGTGTTTTAAGAACGAAGCTCAAAACACACTATTTTGATTGTGCCTTCTAAGTTATATAATTGTACAGCACTTTTATGACTCATTAGGGGCGCTATATAAAACACTCTTATCGTATCGTATTGAAGTTTGTATTATTGTATGCATTTTAGTCTATCTAATTATTTCTTTTTGAAGGTTCAATATGAGTGAAATTAAGGAAATATCTGCTGGTTGCATATATCACAGCAAGACTTGGCGCAGCAAGTTCCAGTTTCTTAGCAACCAACTTGTTGGCAAGGTAAGCCGATTAAATTATTAAATGCAGACGTGGTGTTGATTGTGTTGCCTATGGTTGGTAACAAAATATAGTGAATGAAGTTTAACTTTATAATCATAATGAGGAAGGAATATTGTTTAAATCTATTTTAAATGTCTTGTTCCACGCCTATTTTTATACAATGTACTTCCTTAACTGTGAATATTAACATACAATTTTTGAATTATTTTTGTATTTGTTATTTCTATAGATTATAAGGCCAGGGCATAGGCGCTATCTCCACTTGGCGTGCACATGCAAAGAAAAAAATGCCACTCATTTCGAACGTAAGTTTAAAATTGAATGATACCCTAAACATGCCTATACAGAGAAAACATTTTAAATATATATGAGCATCTTTTTTGCTGCTATCTGTCGTTGTTGTGACATTGCTGCTACAATTTATGTTTATTCAATGACAACGTCGCAACGCTGTTGCATAAGAAATAAATATCAAACCAACGTTTAAGTTGAAATACCTTTAATTTTTACATTTTCGTCAATAACAAAATTATTCAACCTAGTATTAATATTTGAACTTTTTCATATTCATGTAGTTATTAATGTGTGTTATAACTGATTGAATATTTTTCATATTTTCAGCATACACTGGCATGAAATACAAATACCCAAATCTGGTGACCTATTTTAATGACGTCATGTCAAAGAACCCATCGCTATGGAGACCAGATGAAACGAGTCCATTAATGTGTCTTGAAGATGCCTTTTTGGAGCTGTTACATAGCACTTCAAAGGAAAGCAAAGAAAGCAGGTATGTCCATGAAAGCAAGATATAAACAAATATTTGCTTTTAAAATTGTCATTAAAAAGAGCCACTTTAGGAATATTGTGTCTTGAAGATACAATACCTAACTTAGTCAAAAAAACGGAATTTTATTTTTAAGATATGCGTTTCCAGGTTTTTTGGGCTTACCGTTGTTCATATTAAATCTAAGCTGCGTGTATATAATGAATCATGACAAAAGATTGATTGATTGAAAATTCGCTTTTCACAAAGCTTGAAAATCTTTTGGTATTTGTATCATGCGAAATTGAGTACTTTATCGAAGCATGACAAAAGATCGATTGATTGAAAATTCGCTTTTCACAAAACTTTTGGTATTTGTATCATGCGAAATTGGGTACTTTATCTATTTAAAAGAACATATATGTCAGACATACAGCTGTATGAATAGACGCATTGAATATTTTTTGTCTCTTTAGATGGCGGTTTTTACTGATAGTCTACCTTAGCCTCGAAAAAGACTTCACTATGTTCTCCTCGAACGAACAGTCACAACAGAAGGCCGATTCATGGCATGGTCATTCCTACCGTTACGAAGATATCATATATATAAAGTTTGATGGCAGGCACATTGGTCCATTGATCGGAAAGAATGGGTGCAATTTGGAGAAAATACGCCGAGCCAATAATTGTGAAATTAGAGTAATGGATTCGGATTTTGAGGAGAAGATGAGGGGTCTATATCGAGGGCGATTTAGAAACTTTAGAGACCACCGACACCGAAATAAGATTTCGGCTAAAGTACTTGATATGAAGGTGAGTATCACAGTACTTTAACAATTATATATGCGGACAGGATATATGTAGTTCATGATGCTGTTCATAGTCTTTGATGATATAAGCTTAAATGGTTGCTATCATTTAGAAATGTGTTTTGAGCACAACTGGAAAAGTGTTGAAAATACAAAACATATAAAGTTAACATGTTCAAAAACATTTAAAAAGAAACCATAGATAAAAGTCAGAGAAGATTGCTTGTTTGTGTATAATGATCACAAATAATGGCATTATAAATGCGTTGGAACAGACCCTTTTGTGCTTAGCTAATTGAAGTTAATTTTAATTAATTAAAAGTTCAACGTCATACTACATATTTTACCGATTCAAAGAGAAGTTATTTTATTATATTTGCGATTTTCCATTGGCAGGTGCTCATTCGCTCACAGGACCCACGTGACAAGGAAAATGCGCAGGCGCAGTTGGAACAACTGATGTCACGTGTCCTTAAAAAGCGGGAAAGGCACGACGAAAATGTAGGTGGTATCTTATCGCTATATCCAGCTATGCTTAAATTGAACACGACATATTTTGAGTAGAATTTAGAATTTTTTGGCGATTAGATCCATTAAACAAATTCAAAGAAATGCATGTCAAAAATTAATCTATTTAAGCAATGCTTTGGAAAAAGGTACCTTTGTAGATGTTTGGGGAGGGTTACAAGAAAAATATCAGAGTTCTAGTGTGTGTGAAAAATGATGTATTCATGATGTAAACGAATGCTAGATGCACGGCTCTGGGCCTTAGACAACAACTTTTATGGGAATACATGATGAAGGTGCAGGATTGGTAGATGTTTATTGCACGATGGGAGTCGAAGTGGATGCACGAAGCCGGAGGCTGAGTGCATCCACTTCGACTCCCTGAGTGCAATAAACATCTTCCTATCCTGCATCTGAATATTGTATTCCCTTTATTACATGGAAAACGGTTGTTTAATAGATGTTTTATGCAGTGTCATTGCTGGGCGATAATACAATATTATCATTTTGAACCAGAAATAAGGATAACTTAAGTGATTATTATGTACATTAATCATCGTGGATAAAATAATCATCCATTTGACATCAATGATTCAAACAAATATCCTTATTGATATTGGTTTATGACTAAAATTTGATTTTCTTCTGAACATTTGTTTACATCAGCTGGGTAAAATTGTAATCAGAAGATAAGCTAGGATGCAGTACATCTTTTCCGAGCATCTTAGCCTTTCACTATCATTTCTTTATAAAATACACCTCAACCGTGTAATAAATGGTGATACAACATTTGGTTCGTTTAATGATGATGAAATATTGCAATATTTTAAAGTATTTTGATTTGCCACTCGTCAGTTCAAAGATATATTGAAATTTGTTTCTTCTATTATAGTTGTATTGATTGTTCCTCTCAAAGTGGTGTATTCAAGCATTATTATATAGCGGTTATTTATAATGCGCCTATGTAGACTAGCTCTTAGCGCAACAATCATATATATTTAACATACAATATTAAAATAATAGCTGATAAAATATATCTAATACACCAACATCAAAATCAACATAGAGCACGATATACAGTACTGAATTGCCTAAACCGAATTATATGCAACTTGGAACAAATGAGACTTGAGCTGTTTACGGAAAGCCAGGAGAGACGTTGCATTTCTTAGGTGTACAGGGAGTTTGTTCCATTTTCTAGGTCCAGCAATTGAGAATGCCCTCTCACCGTATTTCAGGTTAGCCTTCGGTTGTATGAGAAGCTGCGTGTCGGACGAACGGAGCGTCCGACGAGTCTCCTTGACTCTGAGCATGTCTGATACATAGTTCGGTGCTGAATTATGAAGCGCTTTATACACAAGGGTATTGATCTTAAAACAAATTCGCTGTTCAACCGGAAGCCAGTGTAGAGCTTTACAGGCATCACTTATACTGTCATACCTTGAACATCGCATAATAACCCTAGCGGCTGCGTTTCGCACGGACTGCAGACGATTGACGAGGTACTTTAGAAGTCCGATGTAGAGTGCGTTACAATAGTCAAGTCTACTCATGACAAGAGCATGAACTAATACTTTTGCAACGTATGCGGTTACAAATGGGCGTATATCCTTTATCCATTTAAGGTAATAGAATCACTTTTTTCGCACATCATTGACTTGCTGTTCGAGTGACAACTGAAAGTCTATGAGGACTCCAAGATTCCGTGCTGTGGGAGTTCGCTTAACCACGTCATTGCCTAGTTGCAACGAGTCTATATCCACCATATGTTCGTAATGTCTACTTAAAACCACGAGAAACTTAGTTTTGTCTTTGTTTAGCTTAAGCTTGTTTGCGGTGAGAGTGCGAGCAACATCCATTATGCCATTTTCGATCTGTTCTTTCGCCTTTATTTGTTTATGCTTATGACGAGGATTGAAGGCCTTTTGGAGTTGTGTATCATCTGCATAACAGTGAAAACACATGAGAAGAGTGCGTAGGAGTACGCCTAAGAATTTGGTGAATTGACTGTTAAGACGCGGGCATAATTTAGACCCTTGCAACAGACCCTTGGAACAGAGCATACTAAATCGAATGTATCAGACAATGCGTCTTTGATGATAACACGAAATGGGCGATCCATGAGGTACGATTCGAACCACTTTAACGCAGATCCAGTGATACCAAAACTAGTTTCATGTCGCCGCAAAAGAATTCCGTGATCCACGGTATCGAATGCGGCGGACAAGACTAAGAGGCTAACAAGCACAGCTTGTCTGGAGTCTAGGCTTAAAAGGGTGTCGTCGAATATCTTCAGTAAGGCTGTTTCGGTACTGCTAAAACCACGATACGCAGATTGCAATTCTTCACTTAGAACATTTAATTCAATATGGCGCATAAATTGAATGTTAACTGCCTCCTCTATCAGTTTGGAAGCAAACGTAAGGTTAGACACCGGGCGATAGTTTTTGTGAATCTTATCCAGAGTTGGTTTTTTCAAGAGGGGACGAACGAGGGCGGTTTTATGAATGTTCGGAACTTGACCCTGTGTAATCGAGAGATTTATTATGCGGCCTATGATCGGTGCTAATAAATCCTTGCATTGTTTGACTAAGCTGCTCGGGATCGGGTCGAGTTCACATGTTTTGGAGCTGCATTTGACACTATCTTGATGGTATCCTATAAACTGAGGGGCTCAAAATGAGACAGCGGGGTCCCAGTAAAGGCACTATCATATTGAAACGGGTCATCGCGACTATGGAATTCACCTCTTATTCTGTTGATTTTATCCGTAAAATAATATCCGAATTGGTTAGCGAGCGATTTTGATGACGTATGCTCTGGGAGGGGGTTATTGTTTTCGCGTTTCATTATCCGATTTGCAATTTTAAACACTTGACCGCGATCGCGTGCACTTTTGCTGATCAAATCGTTGTAGTATGTCACCTTCGATTCTCTTCACATTGATCTGTAGTCGTTGCGTGCACGCTGAAAGTGAGCTAGATCGACGTCCGCTGCACTTTTGCTGATCAAATCGTTGTAGTATGTCACCTTCGATTCTCTACACATTGATCTGTAGTCGTTGCGTGCACGCTGAAAGGGAGCTAGATCGACGTCCGATCTGCTCTTGCGAAAGCGACGTTCCTTTGCCCTAACCGTTCGACGTATAGAGTGGATTTGGTCAGTGTACCAGGGTTCACGTTTTGGTGATGATCTGCTGCGTTTAACCAATGGGGCATGTTGATCCAAAACACTCCGCAAATCAGAATCGTAAACACGTACCAATGTATCGAGATCGCACTTTGTGTAATTTTGGAAAAGGTTGGTAGACTTAATATCTTCTTTAAATGATTCCACATCGATATCCGCAATTTTCCTAAAACACACTCACGTTCACTGTTGGTTTTTGTAATCGAAATACACGAATGCACTAAATGATGGTCAGTTACCAAATCACCAATGCAAATATTTGATAATTTAACACTGTCCGTGGCATATTTTCTTATATTTTCATTTCTTCGATTGCAGGTGAAATTGTTTCGAGAAAAGAAAATTTTGCACTTGCGGCGTGTAGCGGCAAACCGATTGGCCAGACAAAAATTTCGTATAGAACATGATGACTCAAGACTAGGTAATACCTATTGAATGCGTTGAATGTCATACTCTTTGAATGTCAAAGTAAATGCTTTGACCAAATTCGTTACTTGATTATCACAAATAATGGTTCACAAATACAAACTGTAAACTAAGTATCCATACATGTTTATGTTCATAACAGTAGACTTCTCCTACATATCAAACGTTTGCCTCAACTTTGAAAAAATATGAACATTTAGATTGATACTTATATTATTACAAGTAATTCATTAACCACCCCCCCCCCGGATTACTTGTAATTTTAATATAGGCAGGGTTCGTCCTAGGGGGGGGGGGGGGGGGG